>CAUEHT010000080.1:0-78706 GCA_958510875.1 Endomychus coccineus
GTCGATATCGCCGGTGAAACATGACCTGCGAACAGGGCGGGGAGTTGCAGTAAACACAGGGCGATAAGCAGGGTTGTGGCAGGAATGGCCAGCCTGCGGCTAACTGGCCTGCCCTCATGCCAGACGATAAAGCGGTTAATCAGCGTGAAGCACACTACCGTCAGGAGAAGAATCGCAACGCCTGCAAGGCTGTAGCCATAAAGCGGGGTCATGGCAGGCCCTTCAGTTTTCGGTAAATCGTAAATACCCGCCGGGCATACTTCAGACGGTTAGGGTTACCCTCCTTAAATCCGGCGTTATAGGCCCCGAGACATCGCCAGTTCACGTCACAGACCTGGAAGGCTTTGGCCAGAATCCAGGCCCCGACCTCCACGTTGAGACAGGCGTTATCCAGCAGCTCGCGGGAGGAATGAATGATGCCGAGGCGTTTTAGTTCAGGCACATGGACAGAGTTGATTTGCATCAGCCCGTAATCGGTACTGGTAACAGCCCCTTTACGGTTACGGTTCTGATTGATGGCATGAGGATTCAGGCGACTTTCCTGCATCGCGATGGACCGCAGTAGCAGCGGGTCGATGTGATAGCGTCTGCCCGCATCCTGGAAACAAAATGCATGAGCCTGAAAGGTGAGCACCAGGGCCACCAGGGCAATGAGTCTGGACATTGTGGTTATCAGGCGGCATTGCCGCCTGTCCTGGGTTTATCAGGTGTTACTGGTGAAAATCAGCACGTTCGAGCCTTTGGAGCCATCATCCGCCGTACACTGCGAACCGGCATCCGTAACGGAGACCGCGCCGTCGGTGGAGGTGCCGTTAACCGATGTGGTATCAACCAGCCCGGTCGAACTTAGCTGTCCGGCCAGAGTGGCGCACGCGGACTGTGTTACTTCGTTGTAAGTGACAGAGAATCCGGTGTTATTGCCCGAGTCATCAGCTACCGGTGTGATGGTTACCGTGCCGCCCCAGACGTTTTGCAGTGTTGCGCTGCCACTGGATTTTTCGCCGGTGACGTTCATGGTGTCCGGCACGCCGCCGTACTCAATCAGCGCCCCGGTCATCTCACCGGCATCAGAGAAATCATAAATGCCGTTCTGCTTCAGCAGGGTGCGGGACTTGTTGACCATAAACTCGACGTTGTTCAGCTCGTTGTTGACGTCATTACTGGTAAACGCTGAGCGGGTGGCCGCCAGAATGCCGATGATGACGCCGAGTAACAGCAGGAACCAGACAATGGCTTCTGTCAGCGTGATGGAACCCGAGTCCGGGTTTTTTCGTTTCATACTTATCCTTTTTATAGGGAGGGTGGATTAATGCAGTTGACCTGCAAGGGAAGTGATTTGCTGGCTGGCAAACAGCATCAGGAACAGGTAGCCGCCGACCAGCAGGAAGCAGAAGACGGACAACCGGAAAATTTTCCGTTTGATGTGGTTCTGGGTCTTAACGAGCCAGGACTGGGCAAAGTTTTCAATGATGTCTTCCGCGTTATCTCCGGCGGTCAGGAGGATCAGCTTGTTCACACACTCTTTGCCGGGGAAGTCCATGCCGGTGTTCTTCAGCGCCATACCCAGGTGCGCCCCCCGGTTCACTTCCCGTCGGGTCGCATCGATGCGCTCAAGCAGCCAGGGTGAGGCATAGCGGGCGAGGATATTCAGCGTATCGAGAACCTTGATGTTGGCCCTCATCAGCGCCGAGAGGTTCAGCAGGAACGTTACCCCCTGAATGTCGCGGTACAGGGACCAGGGCATCAGGTGATCAAGCACGCGTCGGACGTTGCCGGTGAGGTTCGGCAATGACCAGATGGCCCATACCCCAGACAGCAGCGCCAGCAGAGCCAGCAGGACGGCATTGGTCACAAAAAACTCTGAGACACTGGCCAGCCACCACAACGACCCCGTCCAGGCTTCACGCGGGGCAATGCGGGATAGTTTGGGGATAAACTCCGTCACACACATGTCCATCATGAAAAACATGGTCCCGACCAGAAACACCGGATAGGTCAGGGTAGTAAGACAGGCGGATACCATCCCGGCGGTGCTTTCCACCACGGTTATCGCCCGTTTCAGCGCCCCGGCCAGGTTGCCGTCGGTGACACCTGAACCAATCAGTGCGATTTCCTGTGTGGGAACCCAGTCACTCAGGCCGATGTCGATACTTTTGCCGTTCTGCAATGCGTCCAGACAATCCTTCAGACACAGCGCCGTGCCGTTTTCGCGGGCCTGGCCAAATTCGGTGGCCACGTTGTACATATCACTCAGCGCCACCTCGAGGGTCTTGTTGTTGTCCAGCAGAAAGGCCAGGTCTTCATAGAGTTCGCGGCGCTCACCGGTGCTGAAGGTTTTCCGGGCCAGCCAGTGGTTGGCCTGGTCAAGCGGCAGGGCATCGAGCAGGTTTTCCAGGGTGGAGCGGATATTCACAGGAACACCTCGTCTTCATCCAGAGGACTGACGCTGTGGGCAAGTAGCGGGTCAACCAGACCCTGATTGACCAGGCGCATCAGGTGCTGGTTACGGGTGATCCCGTGCAGCGTGTCTCGCCAGTATTTTCGTGCAGACAATCGGCCTTTTTTGACGTACAGCGACATCATTTCAACGTCCGGCTGCACAACTTCGGCAATCACGGTACGGCCCTTCACGCCCTGGCTGACGTAACGGTTACGGACCTTCTGGCGGCAGTGCTGGCACCCGTCCGGGTTATGGAAGCGGGCTTTTTCTGTGTCACAGAAGCGCTGCATCAGGTCGAGGTCTTCAGTCCCGAGCCGGTCTTTCACTTCATCAAACGTCAGACAACACGCCGGACACAGCTTCTGAACCAGACGCTGACTGATAAGCCCGATCATCAGCTGCGGGTCGGCAATCAGTTCCGGTTCGATATCCAGCGTGGCCAGACGTTCCAGAATGTTGAACGGGTCGTTGGAATGCAGCGTGGTCAGTATGAGGTGTCCGGTCATGGCGGCATTGACGGCGGTTTTGGCTGAGTTTTTACAGCGAATTTCACCGACGATAATGCCGTCAGGATCGAGGCGAAGTGCCACGGTCATGGTACCCACCCAGGCTTCCGACACGGCGTCTGGATTGTTGCGGTCGGCGACAATGGGGATTTGCACCCCGGCAATTTTCCCTTCAGGGGGATCTTCTATGGTCAGTAACCGGCGCTTGCCTTTGGTCAGTGCCGTGTACTGGTCGCCAAAACTGCGCAACGTTGTACTTTTCCCCGAGCCGGTTGGCCCGGAGAGAATGACCACTCCTTCCGGTTTGCGCAGCATTGTTCCCAGCAGCGCCTGTTGCTCAGGTAAAAATCCCAGCTCGTCCAGCGTCGGCGGGCAATCGCCGTCATCGGGGATGATACGCATCACCACAAACAGGCCGTAGACCGCAGGCGTATGCGCATAACGCGCCCCGAACAGGTCGAGTCCTTCCAGATACTTACTGGCGAGACGTCCGCCCTGTGGCCGGTTCTCGTTGAAAGACTTTTCGGCCATGTCGCACATCGACAACACGATGGTCGAGGCCAGATCCTTGCCTTCCTGCACTTCCAGACTGTCGATAACTTCCAGATCGCCATGAATACGCATCGATACCTGCGTGACGCCCTGATAACCGATTTCCAGGTGGATATCGGACGCGCCGACATCGCGGGCAATGCGGAACAGCTCGATGACCTTCTGTTGGTTTTCGCTGGTATTCACCGCTTCGCTGTCATTTTCCAAATGCTGATTCAGCACCGGCAACGGGACAAACTCCGGTTCCCGATCGAGGGCTTTTTTTACCTGCTGATAGAACGTCTGAATTTGCGGGTTACTGCGGTGATTCTCAGAGATCAAAAATTTATCGTCACTGAGAAACACCAGGGAGCGGATAGCTGACGGAATAATGAGTGCGTTTTGCTTCAGCATTGCCTCACTCCGCCATCGGTAACGTTAACAGGCCACCATCCTGACGGCGGGCCGTGACGCCCCGTGATGTGATACGGGTAATGGTTAACCCGGACCCGGACAGTGTCTGACCGGTGATTACGTCAGCCTGTGATCCGTCAGTCATCAGTAACCGGGCAGACAGCGCGGAACCTGCCCCGGCAATCTGCGTCACGCGGGGTAAGCTGTTGCCCACCGGCACAACGGAAGGCGTGGAGGACGACGATACTGATGAATCCTGCGAGCCGCCCCCCTGTGCAGCCAGTTCGGCTTTGGTGCGCTGGGCCTGGGCTTCAAGCAGCAGCGTTTCGGACTGGATTTGCTCGAGACGGGCAATGTTGAACCCGTCGCTACCAGAAGGCGGCGGTGAACTGGGTGTACCGGCCAGCACTGGCAGCGCAATGCCTGCCAGGGCAATGGCCAGCCAGGATTTAGCGATGTGCATAGAGTTCTCCTTGCAGGATGTAATGCAGCCTTGCCTGTGCCAGTGTCATGGACACTTTGCTGACGCGCACGCCGTCCGGCAGTGTGTTCAGGGCCAGGTTGTCAGGCGGGATATCGGTTTTAAGGGACCAGGCGTACATCAGATAAGGCAGCGGGACTTTGGTGTTGCGCGCTTTGGGCTGAATACTGAGTTCTGCGTGCAGCTTCTGGGCGTAGCTGGTCATCCACAGCAGCAGCGCATGTTGTTTTAATAACCGATCATTCTTTTTCGACACCGGCACCGAGACCGCCTGAATAAACTGGGCGGTACTGGCCGGGCCGGGGATATCAAAGACCGGTGTTTGCGGGTAATACACGGGCAGGCGGGCGGCAAAAT
Organism: Endomychus coccineus; assembly: GCA_958510875.1. Taxonomy (NCBI): domain Eukaryota; kingdom Metazoa; phylum Arthropoda; class Insecta; order Coleoptera; family Endomychidae; genus Endomychus; species Endomychus coccineus. The sequence goes on from CAUEHT010000080.1 coordinate 4,730, forward strand.
CCCCGACCGTTTCATTGCGCGGGCGTTTATAGCGACTCATCAGGATGGTGTGACCTTTGCCGTCTGACCCGCATTCCGAAACCGAGAAGACCCAACCGGCAATCGAGAGCGGCAGGCGGGACCACTGATTGCGGCAGCTGGTCAGTACTTCCACCGGAGCGGCTAAAGTCTGCCAGGGGTTGGTCACATTTTTAGCGTTGTTCAGCCGGGCCTGTCGCGCCTGCAACAGGGCATTGTGTGCCGCTGTTTCCTGCTCATGCTCTTTCACCGTCTGCCAGTGTTGCCAGCCAAGCCAGGCCGCCAGACACACGACGGCAGCAAGGCCAATACGGGCGTTGGTTTTCTGGGTAGAAACAGGACGCAGGCGAACGGACAGGTAGCGGCGAACGAGTGAAGAGGCACTGTCATCGAGCAGCGCCGCCAGTGACGATTCCGAAGACACCCTGTCCGGTAAAAAGCCTTCAGGCGCCAGGCAAAATCCGTCATCACGGGGCTGAAAGCGGTAGAAGTCGTCAATGGCCGCCAGCACCCGCGATTTAGATCCGGTGATATCAGACAACACCGATAACTCGCCCTGGGTTATCGCCACAAACCACCAGGTATTTTCATCCAGCGGCACGATGGCCACGCCGCTGTCGCCATGTCGTTTCAGTGCCGGTAGCACCAGTAATGCCAGTGATACAGGCAATCCACGCCGGGGCATTTCCGGGGCATCACGGTCACACCCGAGTAACACCCCTTCACTGCTGGCAGACGGAACCACCACAAACCGGGTGGCGTCTTCATTTCTGGCCAGCACGCGTAATGCCCGGATGCGGTTCTGGGCAACGTACTGCCAGTGCATCCCGGCCAGGGCATTCAACCGGCCATGTTTAATCAGTCTGGCCATCGTCACTCCATCACGGTTGGGGTGATCAGAATGACCAGCATGGTTTTATCGTTCTGCGCATCACCGCCGCCGCCCAGGCCCCAGAACGACGGACTGCCGACGCCCTGCTTGCTGCCGGTGTCGTTCATCTGCTGGAATCCGGACAGGACCAGTGTCTGGCCGTTATGCAGCATGGCCCGCTGGGAGAAGACCTTCATTTTGGTCTTCATCAGCTCAATCGATGCATCCCCGCTGTTAAAGGTCCGGAACGTCGGGTCATCGCTCATGCTCAGACTGGCCAGCAGCTGCACTTCACCGTCTGACGGGAGGATGTACGGCAGCACGGTCATGTTAAAGCCGGTGGTGACCGTGGATTTGCTTATTGAAGTGGAAGACCCGACGTTGGCGGTGTCTTCATTGGTCACACTGTCGGCGTAGTCCTGTTGTGTCCCGACCTGGATCGGCACCGCTGACATATTGGTGGTGGTGGAGGCTTCCTGCGTCACGATGGACACGTTAGCCTGTTCAGACAGGGCTTCAAGAAACGCCTTTGACCCGGCAAAACGGCCATTCAGGATGGTCAGGCCGCTGGTCATCGCATCGCTGGCGGTTCCGGCAAAGGCATTGGCCACCGAGCCGCTTACTCCACCGGAGGAAAAGACCATATCCCAGTCGATGCCGAGCTGGTCTTCCCGGTGTTTGGTCAGACTCAGGACTTCAACGTTAATCACGACCTGGCGGTTGAGTTCGCTGTTGCGATCGTCAATGTAGTGTTTGATGTTGTCGAGCACCTGCGGCGTATCCGTCACCGTCAGCATCCCGGCAGACAGAAACTCACGACCCACACCTGGCGTCAGCATCGACTGAATGGATTTATCCAGGTCGGCATACAACGACGTTTTAAGGGAGGTTTTGGTTGTCTGCTCAGTATCAGTATCCCCGGATAATCCGCCGGAGCTGCCGGACGAACCGCCTGACGTACCGTTACTGGATGTGGTGCCTGACACGACTTTGGAGCTGAAGTCCGTCACGTTATCCATGAACAAAATCGGATAGTGGCGGGTATCGAGGAAAAAGACTGAAACGTGGCCGTGGTCATAGCGCCAGGACAGGCCCATGCGGGTGGTGACGTTATCCAGTAATCCGGCTGCCGACCCCTGCCAGTAAACCCCGTGCAGAGTTTTACCGGTACTCACGGGTCCGCCGCCGGTGGATGCCATTCCCGCCAGAGAAGGCATCCCGGAATCCACTTTCGGTAAAGGCAGATTCCCTTTTATCGGCGCGGTTTCACTGCCTCCCCCGTCTGCAATCGCTGACTGGGCATCGGCGGTGGCTGTGGCCGGAACCCGGCAACTTTTGCTGATAAAGGCCAGCACGTCGTTCAGGGAAACGGCACCTGGTCGAGTAAAGGTCACAGAGCACGGCGGCAGCTGGGATTTCTGGTTCTGCTTCGCAATCGGAACCGGGTTGATCCATTGCCCGGACATTTCCGTGACCGGGGGGATGTGGGATGCGTCGTGCATCGCCGTGTTGCCGCGTGCGAAATCAGAATCTGTTTTGTGCAGCGTATGGTTAATGTTGCCGAGTGAACTGCACCCGGACAGGCCAAAGGTCAGCGCGGTGAGAGCGGCCAGCGCCGTGAAGGAAGGGGTTTGCATAGTCAGTCCAGAAGAATCAATTAATTGAGGTACACCACACTGCCGTCGGGTATGGATGACGGCACGGTGACTTTCATATCTGTGCCGATGGCATCAATCAGACGTCCATTGGCGACTCTGCCCATCAGTGCCGAGGCTTCACTGGTCTTCTCCAGTTGCCACAACAGGCCCGGTGCGTCGGGCTGCCAGACGTATACGCGGGATGCCTGAATAATGTGATGGCCATTTTTAGGCGGCATCACCGGAAGGGTGCTATCGGGAACCGTGCCGTCAGTTTGTGGGTGGTCATAGAGGTAATCGTCGAGGGCGGACATGTAAGCGACGGTCTGATCGGCCTGCTGTTCGGCGGATACCGAAGCGGCCGAATGGGTGTTGAGTGCGTGCGTATTACTGAGGGTGACAACCGACATCAGAATGGTCATCACACAAGCCAGAAGCCAGACCATGATCACCTCGAAGGTTTATCATCCACCGTAACAAGGCACTGAGGGGTGGACGTCCCGGCATAAAGCGGGGTGGTGGCTTTTTCATACAAGCTGAATATACCGGTCAGTGCTTCTTTCCAGGTGCCGGTGAAACTCAGCGGTGCATCAATACGGTAATTAACCGGCGTCACCCACTGCACGCTCCAGTGTCCACTGTGACAATCTGCCGTGGCGGCCCAGGCATAAATCACATCCCGGAGAGTCTGGCCCGTTTCGGCCCGCCAGACTCGCGTCGGCACGGGCGGAGGAGTATGTATGACCGGGCTGATAAGTACCGGGGGCGCTTTAGGTACAGACGGTGTGGTGATTGCCGCTGCGCTGGCCGTGGTACTAAAGGGATTACGTGGTGAAGGAGAGACTGGCGCTTTGGCCGCTGGTGTGCAGACTGACGCTGACAGCTGGGCCTGGCCCTGAAGGTCAACCACCACCTGTTGTGACGCCCACATGATGGTCATCGTCAGATGATAATGTCCGGCCAGCTGGTCGAGAACGTGCGGCCACGTATTTTTGCCGTACCAGTTAACGTGTGTCCGGAAGGACTGTTTTACAGGGTTTGACAGGGTATAAGTCCAGCCGGGCGGGATAATGGCAAATAGCGCTTCTGAAAGAGGTTTGTTGTGTCCGTTGTTTTTCACCATCACCGGTAATACGGGGGGGGTACCGGTAAAGCGGACATAGGATAAATCAGACGTACAACGGGATGAGAGGGGCGTTGCTGCATTTGCGGCATGACAGCCAGCTAAGAGTAAAGGGAATATTAATGCGCGCTTCACCGTAATCCTCCCCAGTATTTTCGCGTGGTAATGCCTGTAGGCCGGGGTGAACCCGGATGCAATTTTCTATTAAGCATTGAGGTTCCTGATCAGGTTTAAAAATAAATATGTGGCTATGCCCCTTTGAGGCACACCCATATATTTGCCGTTCACATTAAATCGCTACGGCATAACGATGCCCCGCTACCGTTGGGGTGTGTTTGCTGGATTACTGCGGCCATCCAGCCAGGCGTAGCGCAAATTGTTAAAGAACTGAGGTTTCCCTCCGAATATCGATGCATCCGATATTCGGACTCCTTCACAGCATGTGTGTGGAGCCAGGCCGGACCCTGTAAAAAGGGTGCAGCGGTCCCTGAGCTGAATCATTCAGCTCATAAGAAACGAGATTTAAAACGTGCGTAGACCGCCCCGTTAAAGGGGATTAAGCATTACAGATTAGATGGTTAGAGTGTGGGGCAGATTAGCGCGTACTAAGCTCGGCAGTTGCTCTCATCACGTCAAGAAGATGGAGCAGTTCTTTCTTTTTAGAGCGCCCGTTCCTTTTGGCAGAATCTTCAAGGAAGTGATTAAGGGATTCCGACAGCTCAACGGTGATGTATTTCTTCTTAAAGGATTCGGTTGAGGTTCGTTGTTGAATTACGCTCATCAGCTACATCCAGTAAATATCAGGTTGTGTAAAAGTTGAGATAATTCTAACGAATAGCGATGAAGATGGAAGGTGGCATTTTCTGCTACCTTCCATCCGAAGGTGAAATATGCTAGCTGGTTGGGTGGTATATCGTAAATGGTTGGATTCCATTAGATAATTCTGGCGGCGTGAAGTTGAGCCACCCTAATTTCACGATTTCGGGCATTATTTCTGTATTTGTATCTAACTGTAAATAATCGAGGGTTATTTCAGCGCCTCGCTCAATGCGCTTACGAGCGCCGCTTAACGAAATACCCAAAGTATTTGCAATATCTTTTACTATCAGTCCTGTGCAGTACAAATATAATGCAGACCACTGCTTATCCGTTAATAGTGAATAAGGAGTCAGTAATTTATGGTCCTGGACAGGTGAATCTGAACCTTGATGATACATGCCTGAAAACTCATGCCATGAAACTGCAAAAAATTCGATTGCAGTGACATTTCCAGCATCTGACGTGTACGGCATACGGTAAAAGAAATACGGAACATGGTGCTTAATGGTTCCAGAAGGAAAGAACTCACGAGCAAAACTGGCTTTTTTATCACGTATCACAAGGTTTTCATGTTTCCTGATGTTGTCAGAAAATTCGCTATCAAACCCTGTTAGCTCCTGGAATGTTTTTCCTGTTACATCATAGGTGAGAGGAAGCCCAAGAAGCTCCCTGTATGCTTCATTTGCATAAATGTAACGATGTTCAAGGTCTTTTATACCAGCAGGCTCAGTCGTTGATTCATATGCATAAATACGCGACATCCCTACGGATGCTGCCGCTGCATTCACTGCTTGATATCCTTTGAAAAGAGCAATACGATCTCTGACAGCCATAAGCCGCCTCCTTATCAGGTGGTTTATCGGTAGCCCGGCCAGGTATCGCAAGTACCAGGTCGGGCGCTCATTAATCCCTCAAAATAAAATCCAAAACAGATTCGAATTAAATCCGTTATAGATTCGATGATCTTTTATTATTATCTGTAATTTTTTTTAGCGCTTTGATTATTCGTGCTTAATTATTTAGTTAATAAGGGAGTTTCATATTGGTTTTGTGCAAAAAATGCGGATTGTATTAATCACGGGTTGTTGCGATATGGGTAATTTTGGGTAGAATGTACGGCAAGTCAGTTCACTGACGAAGGGAAAGGGTTTGATACGAAGTGGGTATCACCTAAAAAGCAAAACCCCGAGAATCATGCTCTACTTTGGCGAGCGGACATGATAATCGGGGTTCAGGTCGAAACCTAGAAAGGATTATACCGCACCATGCGTACATTTCAACTTTTGCTACTCGCCATAAGTACGGGTAGTGGTGTCTGAGCAGAAACACTTTCAACGGCGACATTGGTCGCAACTCGATACGAACGATCAGGTTCGCTTCTGGCAGGACGTAGATGATGGCTCCACTTCATCGTTTCTGACGTCTCCCGGTAAAAAGAAAACCCGTCGTCGTCGTGGTGAACACTCCACAAAACCCAAATGCGAAAACCCGTCATGGTTCCGTGCGGCTCACTACAAAAAACTGGGTGGCCAGCTTGGTCGCATTTATAACCTCCTTGTAAAATCTGACCCGGACACCGGCAAAACACAGCTACGCAAACACATGTCCCGACACCCGCTTTATGTGAAGGAACGGCAGCGTGCTGGCCGGAAGAATGCATTTAAACCTGAGAAGCAACGGATGATCGACAGCATCTGGCCGTTACTTGTCAGTTTTTGCGATGCAGCACACCATGGTGTGGGGATGTGTACCTCCCGTCTGGCCAGAGAACTGAGTCCAAAGGACAAAAAGGGAAATGTCATCCCCGGTACCGAGGTGACCGTCTCGCGCATGTCCAATTTGCTGGCAGAACAGGTTCGGTATGGCGTCCTGGCGTTCTCGTCTGAAAAGGAATGGGATCGAGAAACCCGGACCTGGCTTCCGAAATATGTCTGGATAACTGAGCTCGGGTTCAGCATGCTGGGTGCCGACCCGGTAAAGCTGCGCCACGAACAAGAAAAACGCCTCCGACTGAGTGCTGAGCGTGAGCAGCTAATCAAGCTTGGACTTATGCACGAAGGTGAAGACATCTCTCCTGCGCACGCCAGACGTCGCTGGGCAGAAAACTGCACCCTGGCCGCCCTGAAGTTTCGACGTAAGAAAGGTGCGGAGCGCAAAAGAGCCAACCGCCTGGCCCGGCTTCCCCGTGACAGCCAGGTGTATGAGATGAGTAAGTTCATCTTAAAAACCATGCCCCCTGACGAGGCATATTGGTGCACGTCAGAACGACTTGAGCAGTTGGCCATTCAGCGCCTCTACCAGCTGAAGTTGTTTGAAGCGCCGCCTTCTTAGCGAAATAACCCTTGGAATAAAACAATGAAAGCCCCTCCGGGGCTATTTGTGCTTCCTGTTATCTATTGAAACGGCGCGAATTTAACCACCGCAGGACGCCTTTTCCGCCCAAAGGTCCCGGAAGGGACTTCACATATGGATATCGACACCAGGACAGTGAGTTATGAACAGAAATCCGCAAACGAATAAGCGTAGAAATCCACAACTGAGTAAAGGAGAATCCGCAATTTATTCTTAACCCCCTTTTTTATCCCTGTTCACTTCGTTTCAGGGAGATCCCTTATCTCCGTGCACACTGTGGAAAACAACATAGAGGACTTCACTTGCTGCGGCCGGAACGGCCACGCCGTTCAGAGAACGACAGAATTAGCACCCCACGCTAACGCATGGGGCAGTGAGAACAGAATCGTGAGAAGACCACAGTCACGCCTGTGAGCTTTGAGGGATTGGACAAATCCGCCACAGGCGGATGCGGCAGAAAATAGTTACAACATGCGCTTATGCATTCCTAAACATCGGTCCTGCGCAAATCTGAAACATTAGCGCTGGCCCCACCACTGAAAAGCCCCGCCGCCCCGGCCCTTTGGGCCGGAAAGACGTCGCTTTTAATAATGGATGTTGTAACTAGACTAAGGAGTAGCTGTTAGTTGTGTTGCTGCGGCGTACTGAGTAACACGCTCGTAAGCGGCCCTTTGGCCCGCTAACGCGGAGATACACCACGCCTGCGGCTACGCCTTGTCGTGGCCACTCCGACCGCGCAATGAGTTTTCTGTATTGCTTATAGCGGGTATGGCTTTGCAGGGTGGTGGTTTGGTTTGGTGGAACCTATCAATTGGATTAGCGGCTACGCCGCGTCTCCGGCGACACTAACCAACGGTATTACATGGAAATTCTGTTGTCGCCTCTTTCTAAATGCCGAAAAACGTCACTTAAGAGCGACAAAAAAACTTGTGCGAACGTCACTTTTAAGAGACAATAGATACCTATTAGGGAATGAGGAAATGCGAATGTATAAATCGCAAATCTACCAGGATGTAAACGGAGATAAACCGTTTAAAAATTGGCTGGATAAACTCAAAAAGAAAGACAGAGTTGCGGCAGCAAAGATTGATACCCGGTTAGACCGGGCTGAAGCAGGGAATTTCGGAGATCATAAATTTGAAAGAGAGGGTGTCTGGGAGTTACGGATCGATTATGGACCAGGCTACCGCGCTTACTATTCTGTAGAAAACGGACACATAATCCTCCTGCTTATCGGTGGTAGCAAAAAAACCCAGAGCGCGGATTTAGATAAGGCAGTGGAATACCTCAAAGACTATAAATCGAGGGCAAAGTAATGACAGCAACGACTAAAAAGGAGGCCGCCCGAGTGGCGGCTAACAACGAACATGCGCCAGCAGTAGAGCGCGACAAACTCATGATTGAAGAGTTACGCGCCGATCCTGATTATGCTGACTTGTATCTTAAAACAGCACTTGAGGATATTAACGAACCTGGTGGTCTGGGGGGCTTTCTCATCGCTTTACGGCGTGTGCTCGAAGCTCGCGGGGGTATCACCGAGGCAGCAAGAAAATCCGGCCTTGCACGTCAAAGTATTTACCGCGCACTGTCCGAGAAAGGTAACCCAACGATAACAACACTTGCACAGCTCGCGGCTGTTGCTGGCTTACAGCTCACTCTGAGTAAACGGTGACTGTTCCCCGCTGAAAACGGCGTGGCTTGATTGGAGAAGATGAATAATGTTGTATCCCATTGCTATCGAAGCCGGTGATGATCTGCACGCATTTGGTGTGACCGTTCCAGATTTGCCTGGCTGTTTTTCAGCCGGTGATACGATGGATGAAGCTATCGCTAACGCAAAAGAAGCGATCACCGGGCATATTGAGTTGCTGGTTGAGTTGGGCAGAGATATTCCCGCTGTATCACCGGTCGGCATTCTTGCGAAAGATCCAGAGTTTGCAGGTTATACATGGGCCGTTGTAGATATCGATGTAACCCGGTTGCTTGGGGGTTCTGAAAAAATCAACGTAACACTGCCAAAGTCGCTAATTGACCGAATCGACCGTTGTGTTGCAAGAAACCCAGAGTTTAAATCCCGCTCTGGGTTTCTTGCCCAAGTCGCGCTTGAGCGGATCTCAAAATCAGCATAGGTGAACGGCAGTAAGGTACCTAAATTCATACCGGGCATTGCTGCTGTGATATTATCGCGTTCCTAGACTGACGTGATCCCGGCAATTTTCCGTCTGCAATTTTCCTGGCGAAGACGATATTGTGAACGGCAGTAAGGTACCTAACGTCATATTGAGTAGCTTTCACCGCTGCCCCCGCAAAAGAAACCAAACCATCAAGTTTGCGGTCAGTTGATATCATTAATCAGTTTCGTGCTGGAAGGGGCATTTACTGGCTCACATACAGGGTAAACACCGCAGAGTGTAAAGTCGCGATAAGCCTTCTGGGTTATATGTTGATTGCTATTTTGCCCACTACGCAATTTCGTCGCTTCAAGCAATTCAAGTAAACTAGCTCTCCCCATCTGAAGGGGGAACTCATTCGGTGAATAGTGTGTGCCTCTTGGGTAATCATAGTAAGGTGCACGGCGTTCCACGTGAGTTCCAAGTATCTGCGCCACCGGACGGGTTGCGGTGAAATCAACTATGCGTTGTGCACTGGCCTGCATCAGATCTGGATTTTTTTCGTTGATATACAGCCGTCCTGGATAGAGTACATCTCCAGTCAGCAGTACCGCCGTCTGGCGGTCATAAACGACTATGCTGGTCGCGTCATGTCCAGGTGCCGGAATAATATCTAAAATACGTCCGCCAAGATCGTAAGTTCCCGTCTCTTCTGGCCATTTATTGATACCAAAGAAATTCTTCAGGGTCGCCACATCACCTGGTTTGACGAAGATTGTATTCGGGCGATTAACAAACTGCTTATCGCCCCAGATATGGTCAAAATGCGAATGCAGATGTGTTACGACTAAAGGAATTGAGTGGCGATTATGTTTTCTGAGCCACTGATTAATAGCTTCATCAACAGCACCTGCCACGTCAGGTACCCGACCGGTCGTCGGATCCGTGTCGTCACCCGCGCCAGTGTCAAAAAGTATCGCCCGATCGTTTCCGAATAAAAGATAGATGAAGGGTTTCTCAGTATGAACACAGCCTGATTCCCGCAGAATATAAAAATTATCGTTGTACTGATGGAGCTGGAAATCATCATGAAAAGCGGTGCATTCAGGACCGCCAGTATGCCATTTTGTGGGAAGCGTACCCGGTTCATACTGTACTTGTGCTGCATAGCCGGTAGCGCACATATTCGACAAAGCGAAGATTGCAGCACTCAGATAACAAGCTTTCATCAATGTGCCTCTTGAATAAGTTTCTATCTGTAACTATAGACAGAGTCTGAAGAGCGATAGTACAAAAATATACGTTTCTAAAAGCTACTCTGAAACTTTTGTGCAAGGTTTGATTTACCACAACAGCAAGGCGAAGCCACAGATAGTATGTATCTCCGCGTTAGCGAGCCGTAGGAACGCGTCTCTCAGCTCTCCGGGTGCCATGATCGTGATACCAACGTGGCCAGAAATATCAAAGCTGCCGGGCTGGTTTTGTCAATTTGGGGAAAGTCTGTAATTCCTGAACCTCTTAACACGTAATGATCGACTCCGCGAAACGGGTACCCTCTTCCGTCAGGGAGGGGGTCAAGGTAGGTTTACCTCTTTGTAATCAATGGGATTTGCAGCGCTAATACGTGTCGTTGTATTAACTGAAGTTACAATCCCAGGTTGTATATCAATCGTATACCTTCCATTTAAAACATATGTTGCCCTGCTTATGGTTGTTAATAAATTCCCACCATTCTCACCAGCACCATTTATTATTATTTGTGTTCCTGCTGATTTGCTATGGGATGGTAAAGACCAGTCATAGTTAGCTGTTTGTATATAACTTGAACCTGCCTGCACAGGTCTAATTATTTCATTGGTTCCGGTGATGCTAGCCCCGCCAACACGAACAACAAAATAGCCTCCATCTGGTTTCCACAGTATACTCCCTTTACTAAACTCTCTCCCTTGAGGAAAAGAGCTATCAGGTAAGAAATATTGTTCAATCGTGGGGGGTAATTGAGGCCCTCGATTGTTGCCATTGTCAGATGAGGTATAAAGAGGGAAGTTATTTCCAGCTTCAATGAGTTTATCAACAAACATTTTGGTAATTGAGGCATTAACATTCGGTTCATTGAGGCAACTAACATTTACCCATTGACTATAAATGTATTGGTGTCGGGTAAAGATCCCTCCACCAGAGCCTTCACCATCACTATGTTGGCCTATGCAATCAATAGCAAGACTATATATATTTCTAAAAACAGATGCAGAGGGTAGGCCACGCCACATTAGTGTATTACACCGTATGTTTTCAACTATTGTCGTATTCAACCAATTGTCAGAACCTGCTGTCGATATTTCTACATTACCATTAAGCGTGTTAATATCTTGAATTGTAAAATTCAATGGAGGCCCAGCATAAGAACCATCGTTATTCCCCCAGTCGATAACTAAAAATCGTGTGGAAGGTAACAATGGATCACCATTTAATCCTCTAATCACAAAATCTTTGCATCCATAGGACACAACAGCCCCTGATATAATTCCGCTATCAACCGATTTAGTAATGTCTGGGTAACAGATGTTATCTGTGATGGAAAAGCTCCGGCATAACTCAGTATGAATACATTGTCGGCACGCCGTAATATGATTACCTTTGATAGTAAAGTTTGATGCGTAATTATTGTCAGGATTATCTATTCCATATGGACCTTTACCGGAAATTCCTATGCCAATCCCCCAGTTAGGGCCAGCACCATCCACATTACTAATTATATTACCCTCTATGCTGAGCCCTTGAGAATAGTGTGAATTAATTACATTCAACTCTATAGCATCCCCTCTGGTATCATGAAATGTATTAAATGACATGATGCCAGAAAGCATTTTAAAATCACCAGTGCCTTGCTGTAAGATAGCGTAATTACAATCATAAAACTCATTATATACACAGTTGATACGGCCAGGCTCTGACATATCCTTAATTAAAAGTGCCGCGACGGTTGTTTGATTGTGTATTTTATTGTTAGCAATAGTGCAACTACCACCTTTAATTTCCAGGCTAACCCTGTCAATGTCACAACCTTCAAGCGTGGAATTTGTTATTAATATACTACCTGTACCTGTTATTTTCCCTCCAACCCACCTAACAGAATCAAGCTCGATACTCTCATTGATTATATACACACCCCTTGCGACTATGGATGCATTATTTGTTTTTGCATACTCCAGACAAGCGTTAATTTCAGGAATTGAAACCTTGCCAGGATTAGTGGCAAACATTTCTGGTGTGATTGTAGAGCAAGTAGCTAAGTCAGTTACATTTACTTTGAGTGGGTTCATTTGGAACTCTTGCCTTTAGTAGCAAAACACTCGCAAAAGAATAGACCATTAACAATAAACATGACAAACAAGCTATCGAATACTTCAAAAAAGGTTGTGGGGTTGATATATAATGTATTTATAGAATTGATTTTATTTTACAGATTGCAGCGCAGACATCTTAAATTCAACTGGTCGTTAATCCCCCCTAAAGTCCTCATACAGTTCGGATGGGACATCTAGCCCTGTATAAATAGTTCAAAACTGAGGAGGCCAGGAGCACAACGCTTCCTTCTGAACACTCTGGAAAAAATCACATCAACCAGTTGATGAAAAACTACACCGCGCGAGCTGGATTTTCAAAACCACCCCTGGTTTATGGGATACCAGCTCACCCGGCATCCTAATACTAACAAGCAGAACCAAATTAATCACCCGGCTTCAGCTTAAACTCTCCATTCTCAACCGACCATTCTTCGAAGCGAGACGGGCGTCCATAAAAATAACCCTGAGCTTTTTTACATCCCAGATCATGAAGCTTATCACCCATCTCAATCGTCTCAATGCCTTCCGCCACAAGCGGGACATGGAAATTATGTGCAATCCCCAGCACGGATGAAATCATTGCCTCGCTCTTCTTACTTTCCAGAACGTCTTTGACAAAGTTTCTGTCAATTTTCAGGCAGTCAAAGGGAAGTTCGTGAAGGTAAGAGAGACTGGAGTAACCGGAACCGAAGTCATCCAGCGCAACAGTTATACCTTCGGATCGTAATTCAGTAAGGAGCTGTATTGCTTTCCCTGAATCATCCACAAGAGTCCGTTCAGTAAGTTCAATACAAATATTTTCAGCGTTTAACTGGTAGCGAGCAATGCAACGGAGTAGATATGAAGAGAACTCCGGATCTTTCATTTGCAAGGCTGAAATATTGATATGAAGTTTAAAATTTTTGGGACCGCCACGTGTTATGAAGTCAGATAGCTCCCGGCACGCTGTTTCGATGACCCAACGCCCTATAGGCAAGATAAGACCAGTTTGTTCAGCAACAGCAATGAATTTATCCGGAGGAACAAACCCCAATTCTTTAGAATGCCAACGGATCAGGCACTCACCTTCGGTACAATTTTCCGTATCTTTTAGATTCACTATGGGTTGCATGACGAGATGGAATTCGTTTTGCGTAATAGCCTGACGTAAATTTTCATGGAGATGGAAATTGTTAAGAGCCTCATCATGCATTTCTTTTGTAAATCTAACGACTTCACCATTCCCTCGTTCTACTGCATTGTGTGTAGCTATACTCGCATTTAACAGTATAGGAACTAAACGTTCTTTGGTTATTTCTTCAATAACAATACCAGCATTACCCTGGAAGACTTGTTGTTCAGATCCTTCAGCTGTGTGTCTATCGAGAAATATCGTCTCAAGCCATTTTTCGTAGATAACTACATTCTGTAATGACATCATTTCCGGAAAGGCGATCACAAACTTATCCGTTCTGACTCGTGCCAGGATAGCGCCTTGAGGAAGCCTCATGTTCAGATAGCGGATAAAGTTTCTGGCAACCTCCGTGGCATACGCTGCGCCCAGGGTCATATTAACAATGTTAAAGTTTGTTAGATGAATTAATGCAATAAGATTTCTCGCTTTACCATCAGCAAGTCTTTTAACTAAGCCGGAAAAGTTAGGCAGGCCTGTTTCATGATCTTCTTCTGCTTGTTTTTGCAGGGCTTGGATAGATCCAGCGATTAAATCTGACGTTCGGGAAAGCTCATTATCAAGTTCAGCCACTTCCGGGAACAATCTGATATTTGATTCTTTTTCCCATGGCTCCTTTCCCAGCAGGATGGCTTTTTTAATTATCGCATTCAATGGACGCGTAAACCGTACCAATAAAATACTGACAAGCAACAGAGCCATAAAGATGATTGCTGAAAAAATAACCATCGTAACCATACGGTAGTGCGATAATAATGCGTACGGTATATTTTTTGGAGAAACAATAACTAAGCGCCAGTTAAACTGATTATTCTTGTCACGCAATGTGCGGGAAAGAATATTGTATTTTTCATTATTAATGTCCAGAGTAACTGGGATTGCATGATCACTGTGTATCCTGTCACTCTTTGACAGGATATCAGCGAAGGATGGATAGGATGCAGCCGTTGGCAACGTAGTTTGGTTTTCCTTATAGTCAGTTGATGCTAATGCTGTCAGATCAGAAATATATTTTGATTCGGTGGAAGCCAGTATTTCTCCTTTGTCATTCAGTATTGCCATAATACTTCCTGGAGAAGGTTTTATTGTTTTTAAATACTCACTCATTAATACAGGTCGGATATCAGTTGATATCACCCCAATGAAAGTCCCTTTTTTATCTCTTAGCGGAGTATTGTAACTCATAACCAAGCCGCTATTTTCCGAGGTGTGTTGAAAATCCATCGACCAAAAGGATTGTTCCTGGCTTTTAGCTTTAATAAACCATGGTTGGGTGAATAGATTGAAATATTTATTGGCTTCTATTATTCCTGACGCCTCATTATCACCAGAATAAACATTCAGTTGAGTCGCTCCACGCCTGGACAGTGTCACAAGGTAAGGATCACTCGTAGCATTTTTTTGGCTGTACGCAAAATATTCCCCATCTGATGACGCATAAGACACACGAGCGATCGCTTGCATACTGACATCACCATCAGTCATAAGGTGATGTAATTCTTGCTTTATAAATTCTGGGGAGTTTTTTTGGGAAGCTGTAATTAAGCGAGTTAAGAAAAGGTTGGTTTGGCGAGGTTCATCTATGTACATTTCAAGACGATGCGTTATTAAATCACTTTTAGATATCAACACTCGTTCTGTCATGTCTCCGAGAACACCCTTAACCTCTTCGTTGACCAGCACTGATGAAATTGAAATTACAGCGATGGAAATAGCTATAAATAGAAAAATCAGCAATTTAAGTAAAGTGAGTGGGTAGGGTTTTAATGTGTTATTTTTTTTCATAGGATTTCGAGTAGATATAGTCACGCTTGCAAAATGTTCAGCTCATTCATGATCATACCCTAAGTGCGGTGAATTTTTAATCAGCCAGCACCCTGTTATTTAGTTTTAAACAAACTAATGGCTGGGAATTTTTAAAATAAATGTGGAATGATTTTCATTCTATTATCTTACACTGAGGAAAATCGGTTTAACTGAGGGTTCAACTTTATTGTTAAGTTATTATGTTATTAATTCCTAATATTATAATGATTTACATGCAGTAAATGCCTTAAAAAATAGAACAGTTCTCAGACAATACACAGACCTGAACTTTTATCACTGAACCGAAACTTAACATCATGATGACGAACGTCTTTGTCAGGCCAGTCGGTGAAAGAAATTCCAGTAACATGCGACCATCAGTTACCTGGTGATGAAATTGTCCCCCCAGAAATATCCTGTCCAAATCCTGCCCCTTCCTCTCCCTCCCTTTTACGCATGATCCCGCTTGTCCTGGCATTACCCCAATTCTCCCAAAAAGCATGAATCCGGCTTCATGCCGCGTCATTACTGGTTTTTTGGCGTTTTCGCCCCCGAAATAAGGGGTTTACGCATTTGGTTTTACCCGCAATAATGGTGGTTATTCAAACAAAACGATCCGGCCGTTGCGATTTATTGTCGTGGCAGGATCTGCCGATACAGGCCAAAATACCTGTATCCATACACAGTGCGTGCGCTACGTGAAAAATAGATGATGAACAGTCTCATTCCCCAGCAGAATTCACCAGAACGCGTTTCGCTATTACCGATCGCTCCGGGCGTCGATTTTGCGACCGCAGTTGCATTAAGAAGGATGGCCACCTCCACCGGGGCGACCCCGGCGTACCTGCTGGCACCCGAAGTGAGCGCCCTCCTCTACTATATGCCCGATCATCGTCACCACATGTTGTTCGCCAGTATGTGGAACACCGGCATCCGAATAGGTGAAGCCCGGACCCTGACGCCGGAGTCATTTGAGCTGGACGGGGTGCGACCGTTTGTGAGGGTGCTATCGGAAAAGGTGCGGGCAAGACGTGGGCGCCCGCCAAAGGATGAGGTGCGCCTGGTTCCACTGACGGACAGAAGTTATGTGCATCAGCTACAGAGCTGGCTTATCACCACCCGACCGAAACGGCGTGAACCTCTGTGGGCAGTGACCGATGAAACCATGCGGAACTGGCTGAAGCAGGCAGTTAAACGGGCAGAAGCGGACGGGGTCTTTTTTTCGATACCGGTAACACCGCATACGTTCCGGCACAGCTACATCATGCACATGCTTTATCACCGGCAGCCGAAGAAGGTGATTCAGGCGCTGGCCGGTCACCGGGACCCCCGCTCGATGGAAGTGTATACAAGGGTGTTTGCGCTGGAGCTGGCCGCAACACTTGCCGTTCCGTTTACTGGCGACGGGAGGGATGCCGCTGAGGTATTACGCTCCCTGCCGCCGGTGTGAACAACGCATAAGAAATATCGAGCTAACAATTCGTCCAGTTACCGTCAACTGAATGCATCCTTTATTGCTGCTGCGCGCCAGATCAGCACATGCCCTTCAGTTCCCGGCCAGAAAATTCACAATATGTAAACTTAGCAGTTGAAACCATCTTCGAACGTCCTTATAGTTTATGTACGGAATTTATCCGTACATAAACAAAAGACGAAGACTTCTGAATACTCAAATGAAAGTAATAAGACTGGCTGCTGTAAGTAAGTGCGGTCAGGAGGAACAACATGTCAGCACTCAAAAAACAGCGAATTGATCTCAGATTATCGGACGATGATAAAAGCATCATCGAAGAAGCTGCGGCAATGACCAACCAGACGATCACTCAGTTTATGCTGGCCAGCGCTTCTGAACGTGCGGCTGAAGTGATTGAACAACATCGCCGTCTTATCCTTAATGAGGAATCATGGGCTCTGGTCATGGATGCGATCAGTAATCCGCCAGCTCCGGATAACAGGCTGAAGCGAGCAGCCAGAAGACTGCAAAACATGGAGTAAGAATGGCCAGTTTGACCATTGAGATGTTTTCTGAAGACGAAGAGTATGATTTTTCAGGCTTTGATTGTGGTGAAGGGTCCCTGAATCTGTTTCTCACAAGCCACCTTGCCCGTCAGCATGGTGCCAGGATCCTGCGGGGCTATTTACTTCTGACCAAAGACCCCCGCCCGAAGGTTGTCGGTTTTTATACACTATCCGGCAGCTGCTTTGAAAAAGAAACCCTTCCCACAAATACGCAAAAACGCAAAGTGCCGTATGCTAATGTCCCCAGTATTACACTCGGCAGACTGGCTATTCATAAAGAAACTCCAGGGACAAGAATGGGGAACGACTCTGGTCACTCATGCAATGCGGGTTGTTTATCAAGCCTCTCAGGCTGTCGGCATTCACGGCATTTTTGTAGATGCATTGAATGAAAAAGCAAAACGGTTTTATCTGTCTCTTGGTTTTGTAGCCCTTACAGGCGACAACTCCAATTCACTATTTTATCCAACAAAGTCCATCGAGAAGCTGTTCGAATAGTCTTCATCTACACACCGATTGATGTACGACTAACCAGAATTCAACCCCCTTGAGTAATGCATATGCGTTACTCTGGACAGACTTCAGACAAGTGTCATGGATACATTGATAAACGCATAAGATAACAAGATAACAAGATAACAAGATAACAAGATAACAAGATATTGTCTTGTTACGTTGTTATGTTCGCAAGTTACTACTTCAATTTAGCCCTTTCGATCAAAATGGAAATCTCTGATTTTGATAGTTTTTCCAGACTCATTACTGCCGCACGAACAACATCAGACCGATTAACTCTTGAGTTTCCAGTCATCATTTCGTTACGTATGACGTCATCTATAGCCTTCAAATTCTCGTCTGCCAAAGAAATGCTCACGGGCTTCGCTTTGCTCGTAACCGGCTTTTTAGAAGGTGGTGTCTCGACTACTTTATCAATACCGGCAGAGCCTCCGTGAATAAATGAGGACTCATCACGCGGCGGAGTATTAGCTCGATTCCTCACAGGATGACCTCCTTCACAAGCGTTTCGATTTCTTCCTGGGCCTTAGCGTTTTGAGTTTCAAAAATGGTCATAGACTCAGCCCATGCATCTCGGTGTGCTTTACGATCACAAACTCGTGAATCTGCCAGATTCATCTCCGGGAAGTCCTTGAGAACTTCAGCAGCCTGGTTGGCTTCATTAACGAACATATTCGTTGGTGTCATGTTCAGGACAAGATAACCACGAACCTCTTCGTTGAAATCTTTAGCTGCAGTAAAGACTGAGCAGGTATGTGGAACAACGTCTAAATCCATCTGAGATGGACGCAATGGAGAAATGAAAACATCTGCGGCCATAAGGCCACTACGCATTTCCGCACTGTCACGACCAGCACAATCAGCAATGACGTAATCATAGGATTTCTCATGTTCTTTCAGCATCGCTTTAATGTTGCCTGTTGCGCCGGTCACAGGGATATGCGGGAGATTTTCTGTTCGATTGTTATACCAGGTCAGAACGGATTTTTGGTCATCAGCATCTACAATGAGAACCCGTTTTCCGAGGCTCATCAGGTAAGCTGCAATAGATACTGCCAGAGTACTTTTTCCTACACCGCCTTTTTGACTGCCCAATACAATGATCATGGTGTGCCCTTGATAAGTTGTTAAGTTAACAACATCATATTATAAGAACCAAATAGTTGGCAAGAAACAACCATGTTATTAACTTAATAAGATTTTATCACGTTGTTATTACAAGTTTTTATAATGGAACTGCACCAAAGATAACAAGATAACAAGATAACAAAACAACAATATCTTTTCATGTGAACAGAATCTGAATGGACTGAGCCTCTTAGCGTACTAAAGACTCTCTGTGACAAATTGCCCTCAAAGATATAACTGTGACGATGGACCCTCAGAAATAGCTTCCTAATCGCGACCAGATTTGCCACTTGTCAGACAGCTCCGGCCAAATCTCGAGATTAGCCGGCGCACTGTTCAGAACGTTATCAAGGCAGGTACATCATCAACAATTGAGACAAGAGGTAGTGTGACTAATGACCCTCGGTAAAGAGACGAAATTTGTATGTGAGGGTAGGAACGGCAGATTACATGTAGTGGAAGAAAACTAATCGTTTCTTCAATGTGTGACAAATCACCCTCAAACAGAAACTATAACTGTGACAAACAGCCCTATGAGAAGTGGTGGGCATGAATGACCTGAGACTATCAGAACGTAGTAAACCAAGAGAAGAATAGGGGAGGGAGGCCTTTCGTAACGCCAGAGAAGGAGCATCGCAAAGTAATCAGTGACAGATCGCCCTCAAAAAATGTTTTTCTGTGACAAATTGCCATCATTCAACCACAGGGAATCGTGACAATCAGCCCTTACACATCAAGCGAATGTGACAAATTACCCTCAGAAGCCTGAATGTCAGTGAAGGTGAATACGATATGTGTTGTCTGGCGACCTTTCTTTTTCTCAATATATGTCAGTCGCATAGGTGTACGGCTATTGATTTCATCGACACTAGCTTGCAGGAAGCGGCGACGAAAATCGGGCATACGAAGATAACTCTGGGGCAGTTGGTAACGTTCCATAATCCAGTCTATCTTCAGTGATACAACCCCAGAAACCATCAGATTTGCGATACTGGCAAAGGGATTCATACAAACGCATAGCATAGGGATTTGTGATCTCCTTTGTCTCGCTGAGTCTGAACTGCGTAAAGCGGTTCTGCAGACCGATGAAGAAAGGGATCAGATAGGGGTTGATATGGACGCTGTAAACGCCCCTGGCAGGGCTGTGGGCGCGTTTAATGAACCAAGGGAAGGATTCATAACCTTTTTCGTCCCCAGAGTCCTCTTCCGGGCGATAAAAGACAACTTCTTTGCCTGCGAAACCCTTAAGAGCTTGCCGTATGTCCTTACTGGCTTCGGCGGACGTCAGTCCAAAGGTCGTTGCATACTGTGCAACCTGGATTTCGCAAATGCCATCATGCTCCTGAAGCGTCCCATCAGATTTCCGGATCTGATCCACAAAAAGATACAGCATCCTCTTCTGGTCGCGAGAAAGACTGTAGGCAGCCTCAGTCAACTCATTAGACTGAACAATGCGCGGGCTGTTTCTGCGTTTTTTATGGTTTATGACTGCAACTTCCGTCATGACAGATCCATTTTAAGTGTGACAGATTTAAACATTGTCACACTAATCAGAAAAGAGTCAACCGTGAGGGATAACTTTGTGAATTAACACAATCTTTGAGGGCAATTTGTCACATGCTTGAGGGTGATAAGTCACACCAGTGAGGGCAGATTGTCACGGATACCAGGCTTTTTAAGGGTTATTTGTCACACACAAAGGGTAGATTGTCACAGAGACTCACCCACAGCCCTTGCCAGTACTGGGCTAACACGTCCTCTAAAAAGGTAGATCTAACAATAAGTAAAAAGATCTAAACAAGATCTAAAAAATAAGCCTGTGGGTAAGTGGGTAAGTTTGTTCCGGCAAATCTCGAAATATTCAACACTAGCGCATATGGCGGTACATGCACATCAAGTCTCTGTGGTGCTTCCTCGCTCACTAACTCGCTACGCTCGGGACGTGAGACTGCGGCGAGCACAAAAGTATTAACGAAAAAGACATTAATCCAAGAGAATCCAAACGCCATACATTGAAGATCGTTGTGTCTGCACATTAAACCTTTCATAAATCTGATATGTCGACTTATGAAAGCCAGAGAAAGGGTAACCTTCGTCATATATGACTATGAGATCCTTACAAAAACAGGCGATAACAAAGGTAATATAAATGACCATTACAAACAACGTATACATTTTGTTTCTTGTAGAAGTAGCAAATATAAAAAATAACATGTGTGTTTTGACACAAACATTAATTAGCTGCTACATTTTATGTGAATGTAACATTGAATAATAACTTTGGAGATTAAAATGTCTAACAATACTGATGATAATCAAGAGACTCAAGAGACTCAAGAGACTCAAGATAAAGTTCAGTCCAGCACACCTACACCAACAGTAATGTATTTTACAGATGCTAATTTTGGCGGTGAGTCAGAATGGTGGTCAAATAACACCTTTGCAATAGATGACCTAAATAGCCAATATACTACAGAAATGAATAATCGCATTTCCTCCATGATTGTTTTTCATGGTCAGTGTCAAACATGTAATGCACTTGGAAATGACTTTAGAACAGCTCCTGATTCTTCAATGTCATATTATAATGCGAATGAAGGCGTTAACAACCAAGGGGTATTTAAAAATTTAGACTCAAGTGATAATAATAGGATTAATTCATTGCGCACACAGCGAGATGATATATACAGGAACACAGAGGAAAACTTCTTAGTGCTTCGAGATAACACAGGTTATAATCAAGCCAAGGCAATTACTATAACTGCTGATAACCCATCTGTTGGCGCATTTAGCACTCACGTTGCATTGGCTGTTGGCTCGAGAACAAGTGGCTGGTATTTGTATGATGGCGAAAATTACACGGGTAATTGCAAAGAAGTTTTAGTAAATACCGGGGAAAAAGATTTAGGGATTCACTTCTTTGACGAGAACTTCACCGTCAGATCAGTGTCGACTGTACGCAAATATGGCCCTGACGTAGAGAAGCCATTTGATCCTGCCCAAATTACCAAGTATCGCCTTGAAAATGAGATGGACCGCAGCTTTACAATTCTGGTCCAGTATAGTGGGACTAACGAAAACGATAAAGACGATATGTGGGTTGTTGAACCTGGTCACAGTGTTGAATTTGAGCTTGAAGTTACACCAGGCAAAACTTTCTTTAGAAGGCAACCTTATAGCGGCGATCATATGGTGGAAGTTTACCGAATCTCGCTTGATGGAGATAGAAAAGAATGTCGCTTACAAACACCAACGAATGATTACAACCATATGAATTCACTGGTATTTGATGGTATACACCCGGATGGTAACTGGGTTACATATCCAGAATATGTAACTCTTGTAAATTACTACTTGGATGTTGAATATAGAGAAGAAGCCTATATAAGTGATATTGATGGAAATGGCCCTGGTAAATTCGTGCAGAGCATTAGTGGTAATGTATTGATTAATAAAGTGTGCAATCAATAGTGCATAGCAGTCGAATTTTTTAAGTTTAATTAAAAATCCTCACGGCCAGATATATATTTGGCCGTGAGGTTTTTATGACAAATAGTTTTTTCATTTATATACGTTTGCAAGAGTTATATATAGTCTGGTAGAGGGCCGTTAATTGTTGTTATCTTTCCATCTTCAATCGTTATCACTCCTCTATCTTTCAATGCAGAAAGTACACTGAATACATACCCTTTTGATAAAGATGTACGCCTTATGATGTAATTTCCTATACCTTCAACTTTACGAGGTTCGTTGCTATAACGGAGGATGAGGGATTTTATTGTTTGATACCCATTTGTTGTGCAACGTTCGCGATAAGCTATCAGAAGGGCATTGAGCATATTGGATTTCAACGTGGAATAAACGCGTATAAGAAATGCATTTTCTAAAATATGAGTTGATTCGATGGCTCTGAGATTTACTTCCAACAGCGTTACTGTAGTTACCGCCTTATAGTCCATGTGGATATCAGGGAATTCATTTTCCAATACACCAATAGGCATATAGCGAAAAGCATAATCAATAATTTTATCTTCTTTATGTAAAGTTATTGCAAGTTGTCCATCCCGAACAAGGTACATGATTCCTGGTTCTATACTAACGTGCTCTCGCCTTTTAAGCGTGATTTCTTTAGAAAAAGGCATTAGTAGTTTAATAAAGGCTTCCCCTTCATTTTCATCCACGGATACTTGATGAGTAGATAAAGCAGACTCTATGTACTTCAATTTCAACTCCTCTAAGGATTAACAACGAAATATTTGAACCATGAATTGATCATAGTATATCGTTCATAATTCAACAGTAATTTGTAATTTATAATTAAACTCACTCAATGTTGGTAAAACCTTCCAGCTTGTTGCGTACGTCGGAGATGACATGTCTCACTTTATTATCCAGCCTTTATCAATCCTCTGACCTGCATTATTTCAGGCGTGATTGAGTGAATCCACCATCTTTATTAGCACGACGCTATTGGGGTCCGCTTGTAAAACTGAAAATAAATCACGCTAATACTACTTTTTAACCAAAGCGCTCTTGGTTGTTGTTCTAACGGCGGGGCTACGGTGGTTTTTTGTCCGAAACCGAACGATTGCGTACACCATCCCAATAACATGTACGAAAGTAAGCAAAACTATTAACGGACAGTTAGATCGTTCCGTACATCTCTTACGGTCAGGTGTTCCCGCTCAATGGAAACGAAATCACCCGTTAAGCTCAAAACGCTTAACGTAGGATAATTTCCGTTTTCCAAGCGGACCCCCAGTGTATCGGCCAGTGTTACCGGAGAAGCTGTTGCCGACTTCCGCTCAGAAGGTGAAGCGATTAAAAATGCCCTGAATCTATTGTTCTGGGGAATCTGAACAATTACCACCGGCGCGATCTGACCAGTCTGACGTTTCATCACGCGAAGCCCTCACGCCGCGTCTTCTTTGTTGCTATGGGAGGGATTACCAGTGCAGTTGCTGCGTTTGTGGCATTAAAATAGTAAGGGCTGTCATGCAAAATTGATGGGGTAGAAACATTTCGATTTTGGCGAAAATTTGCGCACCTTAAACATTGCAAAATTTCTTCTTATTCCTTAGCGCCCGTCTGCCGGGCTGTCCCTCTTTTACTTTGTCCTGAATCAAAAAAATCGAAAACATGTTTAATGCAAATCACTATATATAGAACTTAGAATGCGACACATAAACAAAGACATACTATATGTAGTGTCGGTTTTAAGCCTCTGTCCGGTGATTATGCCAGAATCACTTATGCGTTAAGTCAGAGCCGATTTTTTGGTGGTAGAGCTTTACTCAAACGTTGCCTTTCCGGCACGGAAGCGCAGATAGTGCCGGATGCCACCCTGATAATGGGAGGCAATATGAAAAGAATGTATATCTGCATTCTGGTTCTTGCTCTCATCGGTTATCCGGTGGGAAGTCAGAAACGGCTGGTCAGTCAACGTCAGCCACATCAACGTTAACGTTTCACTATAACGAGATGATGTAGAAACAAAAAAACCACCTGCCAGGGTGGTTTTTTTGCGTCTTCATGTAGTGCTAAATGAAGACTGGTAGAGCTTTACTCACGGCGAATTATGCGTTGTTGTAATGACTCTCGCAACGCTTTTATTAGTGTACTAATATGACTCTTATCAAAATAAAATGCTTTTAAACCGTGGTAGGCTTTCATCGCAAAGGTGTGCTTAATTCTATTTAAATCAGACAATTACTCTCACCTCCTGCCTTGACTTGGCTTCTGCATTAAATGCAGTTATGGCAAATCGGCAACAACGCATAAAGCAGGCAGTCATCATCAAAAAACCCTAGAAGGGGTTCTGGGTGAATCCCCTCTACTCACCAGTAATTGAGGAGGGTTAGGCTATTTCAGTTCTTTGGTACACTTTGCCCAGTACCCGCAGGGCGTGTTCTTCACTGACCAGGCTGGCCAGATCCAGTCCGAACACCTCAGAGCGGCGCAGGCCGCCGCCGAACATCACCCCGAATATTGCTGCATCACGCAGACCCAGCAGCTTTTTATCCTCATCGCAGACCCTGAACAGCACGCGGATCTCTTCGCGGGGTAGCGCGCGGCCACGCGGCAGCCGGCTGCCCCGGACGTTGCGCACCCAGCGGATATGCTCAGCTTTCGGCATCCATCAGTTTTAGCATACAGGCTTCGGTGGCCACACCTTTGGGATGAGTTTGGAGAACGGAAATTATTGTACGTTAAGCCTGATTCTGCCCTTTCTCTTTCTGTCAATTCTCTTAAGTAGAAGTCATATAAATCATATCGTTGAAACTACGTTCCACAAAACCTAAGATGCGTATGCCCCTAAAAAGGTAAGTGGCTTACGGGCAAGCACGTAGGCCAATCAATTCCCTATATCCCAGTAATGGTGAATGTATGGCTCAAATAATTTTTGAAAGAAACAGAGGTGTTCCGTGGCAACAGAAAAGAGAACGAATGGAGATTCCATCCATGAGCAGTTAAACCAGTTAGAAATGCAGGGGCGTGTTCCGAGTGACATTCGTGAGACAGGCACTCAACAAATGCGCTGGCAATGGGATGAATATCCTTCAGGTGTGCATTATGGCGCACCGATGGACCCAAAACCGTTAGGTCGCTACAACGACCCTACGGGCCGCACAGGTATCTGCTACACCGCAGATAACGCCGCCGCTGCAATAGCTGAATCGTTGGGAAGAGTCTACCAACGTGACCCAGAGGATTTTACTCTCGGTTTGAGTGATTTACATAAGGCTCAGATGTATACGCTAGAGACGACTCGTGATACGAGAACCATCAATATGACGAAGTTGCAGGGTATGTTGCATATTACTGCTGATCAGACGATGGGCAATCGACAGGACATTACACAAGCCATTACCGATTGGGCTGCGAACACACCAGGGCTACAGTATGACGGTGTTTCGTACAGTTCCAGGCATTACGGTGTGGGGATGTGTACTGCCTTCTGGGAACGCGAAGGGGAGACAGGCCCCTTAGCTGATGTTACGCATAGTTCCGTTTATTCACATGTTGATTCGAACCCAGATAATTTCCCTCAAAACTGGCAGGAAAAAGACATTGATGGATTTGAAATTGTGGTGGAAACGCTACAGTTTGATGTGAGTGCAGATGACTCGTAAATAAAAGGCCCTAAGGGGCCTTTTTTAGTGGGATGCCTGATGACCGAAGAGAGCGGCTTGTTTGCGGATCTCTTTCATGTGTTCACCTGCCGTGCCGTATTTTTTCAGTGCATCGATGACATTTAAATTTTCTTCATCATCGAAAAAATACATTGCAGTCAAGAACGAGGTTTTAGTGACTGAGCTAAAATCTCCCAGCAACAATAAAACCTCTTCCAGCCCATCAACCATGCGGTTTCCGTCAAACTGGAATGTCGGGAATTTGCTCTCGCCACCAATCTGCACTGCCAGCAATTTTTTTGCTTTCAGTCGATTGTTAATTGTCTGTCTTTTTACTCCGAGGATGTCAGCTGCTTTACTTGCCCGGCATGTTCCGCCGAGTATCTTCAAACGTTCTGCAAATTTGACCGCGCTTTCATTTAGATGATCCATTTTGCGTTTTTCACGCGATGACATCTCAGAAGACCGGTCTAGTTGAGTTTCAAAAAAGAGTTTAGCCAGATCGTTATCTGTCATGTTGCGAGCGGTGGTTAGCTGTTTTTTTTCAGCTAATTTTGCCACTAACTCGATTGCCAAATTTGATAAGCGGTCAAACACGGCTGTTTGCTCTGCGGACAGTGGTTTGCGGCATTCTTTTTGAATTGTGCTAGTCATATTTACCTCTCTTTGACACTTAGAGTAGTCATGTAAGGGTAAAGTGTCAAATTAAAACGACGTAAAAATATACAGATTGAACAGATGGTGTTGTCGCAATAGGGTGAGCTCTCGCGCTACACGGCGTTTTCAGGGGATCTAATCGGATAACCTAAATGCAATACTGAAAGAGCGATAACTTAAAAACTATAGCCACTGACGTCAAATCAATCTCTTACGCACCTCAATTGGTTAGATAATGCGCTTAACGTACAAAAATTTCCGATATCCAAACTGACCCCCATAAGCATGTTTTCTCTGGCCGATATTGCGCCTCTGAGAACCTCAAGCTGCGTGACCGTCAAAGTGTTCACATCCAGGTACTCGCCCAGAGTAAATAGGCGAGTCGCCTTTTTACGGACAAATGGGCTGTTCAATTTGAAAACATGGCGAAACTGAAATCTAGGTTTTTGTAATAAATGCGCAACATTAAACGAAGAGTTTTTGGACGAAAAGATGTTATTTTTTCGATAGGTTGGGAGCCATTATGTACTGAGTGGCTACCGCGTGGTGCTGTCAACGTACATTATGGTAAATCGGACCGTTTTTCTTGAAATTATAGCTAAAAAGCTATATTATCATTTATAGCAAACAAGCTATGAAGGAACGACCATGTGGGAAGTAGAGACAACGGAAGTTTTTGACGATTGGTTTAAGGCGCAAGACAGCTCTTTGCAAATTGACATGTTATCGGCAATGCACCTTCTTGAAGAGTTTGGGCCCCAGCTTGGTCGCCCATATGTCGATACCGTGAATGACTCCGATTACGCGAACATGAAAGAGCTACGTGTTCAACATGCAGGTAATCCAATCAGGGCGTTCTTTGCATTCGATCCAAAACGTAAAGCTATTGTGTTGTGTGCTGGCGATAAAACTGGTTTGAACGAAAAACGGTTTTATAAAGATATGATCAAGCTGGCTGATAAACAGTTCAGTAAGCACCTGGCAAAGTAAGGAAGTCATATGTCTACATTAAAAGAGTTGATGGCTCAACAAAGCCCTGAAAGTCAAAAACGCATCAAGGAACGGGTTGAGGAAATGCGGCAGGAGGTAGCACTTAGCCAGCTGCGCACAGAGTTACAGGTGTCTCAGTCTGAACTTGCCGCTGCAATGGGAGTTAAGCAACCAACAATAGCCAAGATGGAGCAGCCAGATAATGATCCTCGTCTGTCTACTCTCAAGCGCTATGTCGCTGCGCTTGGTGGTGAGCTGAGTATTGATGTGACTTTACCTACAGGCAAGCGTGTAGCGTTCCACATTTGATTAATGACAGGATGATCTGTATCTCGAATGAGAACATTAAAAGAAGTCATCGCCGCTCAGGCCCCGGAGAGCAAGTCTCTTATTAAAGAGATGGCCGACGAAATGATTTTGGAAACTGGCCTCCAGATGATGCGTGAAGAACTTCAGCTGTCTCAGAGGCATGTTGCAGAGGTTATGGGTGTCAGCCAGCCAGCTGTTACCCAGCTTGAGCAGCGTGGTAATGAGTTGAAACTGGCAACCCTGAAACGATACATCGAAGCGATGGGCGGCAAACTGAGTCTCGACATTGAACTGCCAACCGGCAAGCGTGTTGCATTTCATATATGACTTATGTGCTATCAGGAAAGCTCCCGTTCGGGGGCTTTTTTATGGAGAGAAATCGCCTTAAAAAAAACCGATCACCAAAATATCTTCACTGGACAATTATACCGAATATGCCGAAACGTCCAGGCTCGCGGGGCGTTTTTTCAGCGAAACGGGGCAGGGGGGGGCGACGGCCATGCGTGAAACACAACATCTGCTAGCGGTCGCAGCTGGCCGGGACACTATATGTTGATTATCCACAGAAACGGGGGATAAAACGGTAGATGACTGTATAACTGGACAAAATCAACTGAACGTCCAGATAGGCGCGGAAATAACATAAAATAAAGCCATTCACTTCAATTCCGTTGAGACATAATTTGACTAGCGATGCCTTTGTAACCTGGATATATTCTGGCATCACCATAACTATGCTTAATCAGATGGTTAATAAGTGTCTTGGCCTGAGAACGAGGGAATGTTAACTTGTAAAAATAGGTATTAGAGAAATTTGAAAGCATAGAGTTACCATTAACAATTTCTTCGATAATTACATTGAATGGTTTGCGATTTACTTTTTTATTATGAAAATCAGAACTTTCAAAATTATAATTTGAGTTAATGTGAGTGAAAAGGCCTTTTTGAGAGGAAAGATTTATATTATCTGAGTATGGAGGAGTGATGATTTTGATGGGGATTTTAGCGTTTAATGCAATTAGTGTCGAAACGTATTCAGCATTAAAACACCATATTGCCAGATTTCCACTTTCGTCTTTTACATCATTAGCAGCAAAGAATGCTGCAATAAAAGGATCGAATGTCCAATCTAAAAGCCTGGTAGGGATGCCATAATGCTGTGCGAGAGCTGCTGTTTCTAGAAGTGATGCTGGAATCCATAAACCACCCTCATTTGAATCGCGGAAAAATGTAATATCGTACTTTGGTAATAATAAACTTCTTAACTTCTCGGCATTGGGTACTTTTAAACCATGTCTATCGGATAGGCGATAAAATTCGCGAAGGAGTATAAACTCACTCTGCATTTGCCACCATTCATAATCAGATTTTATTCTTCCTGAACTATTTCGTGGGTATTTTTCATCCGTAAGATATTTGTTATTATCTCTTAACACTGAAGGCAATAATTCGAAATGCTCATCTGAGTGCCCTCTGAAAACATAACCATCTAGTTGGTTGTTCCAGCTTGACAGGTAATTTAATAATTCTATAGCTTCGTTGAAGTGAATGTTTTCTGTAATCATTATTATAAATACCAAACTTATGATGTTATAAAGAAAACTAACTAGTTTAATGATACCTTCATATTACTAAGCATTTTCAATCACTACCAGCGGAATTGCCAAAAACGAATGCAACATGCAGACTAGTTCTTAGCGAGCCAGATCGCATAGTCAGCAGATCTGGACGGAATTACCTGAGTGTCCAATGTGGCGAGGGATTACGTAACGGGGAAGGATTGCCAGCAGTTTCTGCGACCGCACTTACGCATCGAGGGCGGGTTGCGCCAGCATTTTTGAGCATGGCCGCGGAACTGCAGCTGGCCGAATGCCAGCAATAAAAGGAGTCAAATACGGGAAAGAAGTTCTTTCAGAAGGTGAGGGGGGGGAAGTTGCCCAAAGTAAGTTTCATACTGAAATAATTCTTCCTTAGTCGGATTTAATATATCTATAAATAAATCAGTGCAAATAACCCATTTTTTTTCAATTACGCCAATCCGGTAACATTCAACAATTTCATAATTACCGGTGCTTATTTGGGTGTAAAAGTGCATGGCTATTTTCATTATTACTTGTTCCAGTTTCTTGATTCATCAGTGCTGTTAATCTTCAAAGTGAAGAGTTATGGATCGTGACGGTTACTGGCGTACCTTTAACGTTCCAGCGAACTCCCTTGTGCCACATAGGTTTCCAGATATGGCCGTTTACGTTCACGTCCGGAATGCTGGTTACAGCCGCAAATTGTCACTTTTAACATCTTATACGTGGATGAGCAAGCAACTGGACAGAATTACCTGAGAGTCCAATGTGGCGAGGGATTAATGAGAATAGGTAGTTGGTATATTGAGCATGAGCCCAATCTCCTTTATGATGTTGTGGGTATTTTCCTTGCTGTTGCCAGCAAGTATTGAGGTGATCTCATTAAGGTTTTGCGCTGCCCCAAGAACTTCATATTTTGATGGTACAAACTTTATACCTACATAGTCTCTTTTGTTGCTGCTAGGCAAGGCTGAATACTTCGCCATTAACTGAGAAGCAGCGTCTTTCAAATCGTGGATGGTTTCATTATTGGCTCTAAAATTTGTTATCGTCGCTTGCTCACGTAATAAAAGCGCTGTAATCCTCCCTAACTGTTCCCTGAGTGATATATAAGGCTCAATGAATCTTTTTGCGATGAGCTGACCAGCAACAAAAACGGTTACCCCGGTGAGAACGGTTACGGCAGCAGACGAACTCATAATTGTACCTAGAGACTGAATCATGGGGGGATATCCTATCTGGAGGATAACGGCCTGTCTACTGGACACAATAACCTGAACGTCCAATGCTAATGATAGTTAAGCTATCGGAGTGATAAAATGTGGATTCTTATCGGTGGCCCTTTTGAAAAGGGCTGTATGGTCGTCATGATCTGGCTGGTCGTGATTGTAACCGTTCTAAACTGGATAGTTGATTTAGTTCAGTGGTTGAAGGGATGAGGTTATGAGTGGTCTCTGATGGACAGAAACACCTGAACGTTCAGTTCGGTGAGGGGATTACGTAACGGGGGAAGGATTTCCAGCAGTTTCTGCGACCGCACCGGCGCATCGATGCAAGGTAACGCCAGCATTTATGAATCTGGCCGCGTAGCTGCAAGTCCATGAGTGTCAGCAATGGACAGAATGATCTGAACGTCCAGTCTGAATGGAAGAAAGCCAAATATGGTAGAATTTTGGTATTCACAGATGTTATTAGCAGACACGACAGCCCGGATGACTTTATGACGAAGAAGACCTTAGCAGAAAGATTTGAAGCACTTGAACAAGACTACCACGCAGTCATCTCGACAAAGTATACGGGAAGAAGCGGGTTCGGTCATGGAAGCCAGGAATATATTGATTCCGCAAAAGGTAATCACTGGATTGCGAGAGTGAAGAAAATACTTGAAGACAGTTATGGAAAGGAATCTGATTACTACATAGATTTTAATGATACAAAAAAAATTGCATGG
Source organism: Endomychus coccineus (assembly GCA_958510875.1). Taxonomy (NCBI): domain Eukaryota; kingdom Metazoa; phylum Arthropoda; class Insecta; order Coleoptera; family Endomychidae; genus Endomychus; species Endomychus coccineus. Next base: position 36,268 of record CAUEHT010000080.1, read on the forward strand.
TCGAGTAATTATCAGAGCTTAGTGAAACATTACAAACCGCTCTTTGATGCAGCCAGAGAAGATTTAGCACATATAGACACGGCTCAGGCTATTACAACTGAAAATTCAGAGCTGGATATGATTGTAAATATTCTTAATAAATTCCCTGCCTTTTGTCGGCAATTAAAGAAACGATATAACGATAGAGCACCGCTTGAAATTATAGATGAATATGATGTACAGGATCTGGTTTATGCGCTACTCACCTTACATTTCGATGATATCAGAGCAGAGGAATACACACCTAGTTTTGCGGGTGCCGCCTCTAGACAGGACTTTTTGCTGAAAACAGAAAAAATAGTCATCGAAGTGAAGAAAACACGTAAATCTCTGGGAGCGGCTAAAATCGGTGAGGAACTTCTCATTGATATGGCGCGTTACCGCGCACATCAGGACTGCGACATGCTGGTATGTTTTGTGTACGATCCTGACGGTTGGGTGAAAAATCCGAAAGGCGTGGTAGACGATCTTGAATCGTTAGATAAAGAAGGTCGGGTTAGAGTCGTTATTGCGCAGTTTCTAATACTGACCATTACGATCTGGACAGAAATACCTGAACGTTCAATGTGAGGCGAAGATTACTGTTGCAGTCTAATCCGTTATCATAGACCGCACCGTTTGAGGAGAACACTGGGACGCTATGATTTACCATTACACGGATTTGAATGCCGCAAAATCGATAACTGAAAATGCCCAGGTGTGGCTGACAGATTATCGGTTCCTGAATGACAAAGAAGAATTTACGAATGGATACGAGGTGCTTTTAGATGCACTTGAAGAATATCAGGATTACGCTTGGGAATACCCAAAGGATTTTATAGCATGTTTTTCAAGGGCTGTTGAAACCATACGGGAAGATGGTTTTTCAAACTTTGAAAGAAATAACATTTTTGTTTCTTCATTCAGCAAAACTTCAGATTCACTGAGCCAGTGGAGAAGTTACGGTATGTATTGCCTTGAACTGGATGAAACTTTTTTCGGGGCGGAAGATATACACCTTTTAGACTGCCATTACTTACAAAATGCAGGTGATGCGATTGAATATGCTGATACGATAATCAGATTTCATATTATGCCAGCATTACTGAGGTTATGGATTGAACGAAAGCCATTCCTTATGGATCTTGAACTAAGTTCTCTTGTGGATATCTACGCTCTATCCTTTAAACATGAGGCGTTCTACGACGAAAATGAAGTCAGATTTGTTGTCAGTTGTTCCCCGGATGATGAGAGGGTTAATTTTCGGGTAAGAGGGCAATTATTAATTCCATACATTGTACTTGAGTTCAAACCGCAGCTACTAAAATCCATAATGGTTGGGCCAGTTGATAATCAGGATTTAGCATGCGATTCCATAGCTATGTTTGCTCGAAAAATATCTAGGAAGGTGAATCTTAGTCAAGATGATAACGACTATGCCTTAGTTGTTGAAAATTCAGAAATACCATACAGAAATATTTAATGATTAATACTTTATAGAGGTTGTTATGGATGCAGATTTAAAAAAACTCATTCATGCGTTAAGAAACGCACTGGTAATGGCTGCTGATACTCATTCGCATGCCTGTTTTAATATGCATAGATGGGGTGAACTTAATAACTTTCCTCATGGATGTTGTGATTTAGCTAGTAATTTTCTGGCAAAATACCTGAGTGAACACGGGTGCGAATCTAAGGTTATATTTTTAGAATGCAATGAGGAAGTTAATAAGTACATTAAGGGGCACGTTATTTTGCAGGTCGGTGAGTACTATGTTGATATAACCAGAAACCAGTTTGCAGATTCAAACGCAAGATTAGTCATAGAAGGTAAAAATGGTTCCCTTGCAAAAATCATTAAAGCCTTGCAGAAAAAAGGGTATCACTACTATCAGGAGAGAGAAATCAATGTAGGTGTCCGAGATTTACATCTTTATAATTATATAAGAGATTTAGCGGATAAACTAATTGCCTGTTAATAAGTCTATTTGGCTGAAAAAATGGAACCATAAATGCAGGTTCCATTATCTATCTTCCCACTTATGAATGTTTTGGCTTAATCTCGTTTCAAGCGGTCTGGATTTTCGAACCACTGACGAGCTTCACCAATGTTTCCTTTGTCTATAGCGGATACAACATGAACCAACCCACTCATTGCGTCCTCGCGAGATAATTGCCCTGTTTTGTACCCTTCAAGCGCTGTATTAATCAGTTTGTCCAGACCACGATGATCAGCATCAGTCATAGTATTTTTTTCCATTAGCCAGTTCCTTAATTTTGAATGCGAAGAAAATCATTCTGGATATTTTCATAGATGCAAAATATCATTTCTATGTAATTGATGCGGTTGGCAATTCCTTCCAGCTTGTTGTGTACGCTGGAGACAACATGTCACGCTTCATTTTCCAGCTCTTATCGATCCCCTGGCCTGCAAACCACACCTTATTTCCGGCACCGTTAAGGCTATCGACCACTTTCATCAGTGCGGCACTGTTCACTCTGGGCGGTAATTCATCGAACAGGTCTATTTGACCCGGATCTGCGGTGAAGTCGTTCAGCATGATCCCCGCTTTCTGATACCGGAAACCATCCCGCCATACCTGATCCAGACAGCGGACGGCTGCCGCTACAATATCGCGTGTGTCCTGGGTGGCCGTCATCAGTTTCTGACTCGAACTGTTACTGTAATACGGCTCGTCAGAAAAGGGGCTGGTGCGCAAAAATACATTGATATGGCGGCAATACCGGCGCTCAGCCCGTAATTTCTCAGCTGCGCGTTCGGCATACTGGCAAACCGCTTCGTGCATCTGTTGCAGGGACGTGATCCGCTCGCCAAAGCTACGGCTGCAAATTATTTGCTCCTTTGCAGGCAAAGCATCGACTGAAATGCAGGAAATGCCATTTAGCTCCCTGACTGTGCGCTCAACGGTCACGCCGAAATTTTTACGGATGAAGGGGAGGTGTGAATCGGCCAGCTCGAGCGCCGTTTTTATACCGAGTGATTCAAGCCTGGTACTGAGCTTACGGCCTATCCCCCACACTTCCGAAACAGGAAGTAATGACATCAGCTTTCGTTGCCGGTGGCGTTCGTTCAGTACGACCACGCCCTGTGTTGCTGGCCATGTTTTGGCGGCGTGGTTGGCCAGTTTGGCCAGCGTCCGGGTTTGACTGATGCCGATACCACACGCTAGCCCCGTATGCTGGAAAACCGTATCTTTCACGCGATGTCCAAAATCACTGAATGACTCACTGGCTTCGAGGCCGCTTACTGTCAAAAATGCTTCATCAATACTGTAAATAGTCAGTTCCGCCGCGAGGCTCTCCAGAACAGAACAGACCCGTGCGCTCATGTCGCCGTACAGCGCATAATTGGAGCTGAAGATGGCAACATTATTTCGACGGATCAGGTCTTTCACCTGGAAATAGGGTGCCCCGCGCTTTATGCCTAATGCCTTGGCGGGCTTATTCAGTGCCACACACGCCCCGTCGTTATTGGAAAGGACGCACACGGGCCGGTTCTTCAGGTCTGGCCGGAAAAGTTGCTCACAGCTGGCATACATCGAATTTACGTCGCAGAGAAGATACATAGCGGGCCTACAGGAAATCGTGAACGCTGTGCGTCACTACGCCGAATATTTCCAGATCGTCTGGCGCGACATAAATCGGAGGATAGGCCGGATTCATCGGCATCAGGCACAGACGGGGGTGCAGACACAGGCGCTTGACCGTGAACTCCGACTCCACGGAGGCAATGACAATGCTGTTGTGTCCGGGTTTTACCGCTCGATCCACGACCAGCAAGTCCCCTGACTGGATACCGCAATCAACCATAGAGTCACCGGTTGCCCGGACAAAGTAAGTTGCAGACGGATGCCGGATACAGTAATCGTTCAGATCGAGAGTTTTTTCGATATAGTCTTGGGCCGGGCTTGGGAAGCCAGCCGCACAACCATATGAAAATAATGGTGTTTTATGTGTGGGCTCCAGTCTGGGAGTGATGAGTTCAAGAGTCATAAATGCGTACCATTAAGGCTGTATATATATACAGTATAAATGGACGCGATGATTTTTCAATACGTACCCTCTCAGGCCCTGGTTCTAAGAGAGGCGCGAAACCATGCCTGAGTGTACTCAATGGCCAGCCGCGCCGGAGACGTTCGCGAAGCGAATCAACGTTGTAAATGTGCATAAAGGCCAGGCGTAGAGGGAGTATTAACAACGCGAGAGATCATTCTGGCTACAGGGCGCGCAAGCACCCTGTAGAGAGTCTTACTGATTTGCTGGATTATTTGCTGATTTTGAATGGTGATAATAAAGATACAATAACCCCAGAGGGGCAATAAAAACAGCGAGCATCCAGCATATAAACATTGTCATCATTTTTGTAGTGAACATGAAAACAGCATTCACAATAAATATGTTTTTACCAAAGATAAAACCAATCACTTGCTCATACACAAATCTGGCGTAAGGGTAAAGTAATCCATTTATAATAATAGCTACTATGTTAAAAATGGTGAGGGTGGCGTGGCTTTTATGTAACAGAAATAATGCCAGTCCAGATATGGCCAGACCAAAGAATAGTTGTCTATAAAGATAGGGTTTATTGAGGCCACCTAGTGTTTTATTTAGAAATTCCATTCTGTTTTCCTTAAAATTATTCGATTGTTTTTGAAATGCCTACTCGCACTGTGTTAGTAAGTTATCTTGCTGAATGCAAATGCATTTTTCTGTTGTATAAATGCTTTTTTCCATGATTGGGGTCGGAATTAATTGACACTGGAGTGTCCAGTTTCCGTAAATGTTGATTTACCCAGGGATAATGAAATTCACTGGCGCTTTTATATAGAGGCGCGTAACCATGCCAGAGTGTACTCAATGGCCAGCCGCGCCGGAGACGTTCGCGAAGCGAATCAACGTTGTAAAACAGGCTCGCTAACCCCCTCCGCCCTGCAAAGCCAAAGCACTTTTTCAGCCTGCACGGTGCCGGATTCGCCCCCCTGAAGGGGCGCAGTTGACGCGGACGCCTGCGACCGGAACGCCGTGGCGCAGCTGCGGGGCGGTGTACTGCGGTAGCCTGCCAGCAGGCTGACGGGCGTACCCTCCTGTCTCAATGGAAATACTGAAGCTGGTAGTTTCTGGCCATCGAAGCCCGTGACTCTGGCCAGTTCTTCAATTTTGCGTCCATCGGCGGTTTTTTTGATGAACACAACCCAGTTAATCGTGGCGGCAATGACTTTCCGGTTAACCGTCGTGGCCACTTCTTCAATACACTGCTCGATGCGCTCCAGTCCAAGGGCGGCACTGTTAGCGTGGACCGTGGCCAGCCCGCCAGGGTGGCCGGTGTTCCATGCCTTCAGCAAATCGAGGGCTTCCCCTCCGCGCACCTCCCCGACCAGGATGCGGTCGGGGCGATAGCGCAGGGTGACACGCAGCAGGCGACCCATACTGACCCCGGCTTTCTCCGAGGTACGCATGATGACGCTGTTCTGTGCTGCACACTGGATTTCGTTGGTGTCCTCCAGAATGATGATCCGGTCGTGTTCGTTATGCCGGACCATGGCATCAATGATGGCGTTGGCCAGTGTGGTTTTACCCGAGCCGGTGCCGCCGACGATAAGCATGTTTTCTCTGGCCGATATTGCGCCTCTCAGAACCTCCAGCTGCGTGACCGTCAGGGTGTTCACATCCAGGTACTCGTCCAGAGTAAACAGGCGGGTCGCCTTTTTACGGACAGTGAAGGTGGTCTGTGGGGTAAGGGGCGGGACAATGCCTTCGAAGCGGGAGCCGTCGGTCGGGAGTTCGCATTCCAGGACCGGGTTTTCAGCGTCGATGATTTCCCCGTGATAGTGCGCGATAGAGCGGATCAGGATACTGGCGTCTTCAGGGGTGACCTGGCTATGCCGGTACATTGGCCGTCCAAATTCCTCGACCCACAGCCAGCCATCGCCATTCAGCATCAGCTCAATAACATGGTCATTATTCAGCAAAGGTAACAGGCCGGTGCGGTCTAAGTGCGAAGTGAGAGAACGAATGGAACGATTATTATCAGACATGATGCGTCCTTAAAGCAGGAAATAAACCGCAGTGACGGCAATAAACGCGCCGACAAGAACCCCAATACTGAGATCACGTATTGAAAATGACGGTCCGGGTATGGGATGAGGGGGATTAAGGTTTGTCACCGGCGAGGCCGGTGATGTGCTGTCTAGCTGATGTTTAATCTGGGCGGTTTGTTTTTCACTGATAACGCGGAAATCTTCTATATGCCGGAGACACACTTCTGAAACTGAGCGTTGAATGGATGCCGTCAGGTTCTTTTCGAAATACACCAGAATATCTGACAGGTTGTTGCGGAAATCCTCCTGCTGCTCAAGTATTTTGAATGACTGTTTTTTATGAAAACTGTTCAGTTCCGCTATCAGGTAATTTAACGCAGCGGCGTTCGCCACTGCGGTATGCAATACCGGTTCGCTTAGAGCAATGATGCCATATTTTGCGGATAGGATATTTTTCATCTTCTCCGCAATATCGACATCCGTTAATGACAGTTCCTGCTCGATAATTTCTTCAGCCATTACGACTCCTTTGTGGTGTCGGCAAAGCAGGGTAGGTCGGTGGCTTCAATCAGGTCGAAAATCTGTTTTTTCATCTGCTTTAATCTGTTGCGGCTGAACAATTTCGACTGTGCCATGGCTTCATCAAAGGTCAGCTTTCCTGACAGCATAAATTCAAGGTCTTCCTGGAATAGTTGACCCTGCTGGAAATCAATGGGGATGACTCCAGGGATACGGTTTTTATTGTTTTTATACATTGGCCATTCATCGAATTGTTTATCATTTATTTCAATGTCACCAAATTTAAAGTTAAGCCAGGTAATGATTGGCGTGTCGGAGAAATTACTCAGGAGGGACATTAACCCACCGGCTGTGTCTGCAAGTCCCTGACCACCTGTTATAACGGTATGAATGTAAATCTTATGGCCCGCCTCCTGAAGTAATGGAATGATATTGTTTGCCATCAGGTATTGAATAAGAGGGACAAACGAACTAGCGCCGTTATCAATAACAATGTTTTCGTGTGTGGATTCATAAATGTATTCTGCCATTTTTTCAATCACACTCTCGTCAAGGTATGATGTTTCCGGGCGATAAATGTCATACTCCTTAACTTCATATGCCTTATATTGAGATAGCGTGTGGTTGACTGAATCAGTATCAATGCCAAATACGCCATTTTGACGTTCATTGAGATATTGCATCAGAAGGCTACTTGTCAATGTTTTACCTACACCGCCTTTACCCTGTAACAGAAAATGGATGTTGCTCATGATTAGTTCCTTAATTGGATGGGTTATTCGCCGAACATTTCTTTTCTACGTTCGTCTGTCATTGTTGGATTGTGGATGATCCGGGTCTCCCGACGAAATGACTTTGTCGGAGTTGTGGGGGTATGCGTGGGTTGGGTATTGCTTCGTTCTGTCGGTTGTTTCTTTGTGCCTCGCTTGTCAGTATCTTGTTTTTGCCGCAGGAACTTATTACATAATGCCCTGAACTGCTCGTATGAGAAATCGATCGTCCCATCTTCAGTAAGTGCAGTGTGAGTGTTTTTTATGAAATAAAGCTCATCAAGCGTGGCTGCAATGTGCTCTTTGTTTCGTAAAAACTGTATTGTTGCTTCCCCTCGATTAGCCATGTCGTTGTCTTTCCTCTTATAGCTGTTTTTGCCTGCTTTTGCCTGCTTTTGCCTGTTTATGTTTGTTTTTGTCTTTATTTTCAGTGGTTGTTATTAGGTTGTCTGTTTTTGCCTGTTTATATCGGTTTATAGTTGTTTATATCTGTTTGGGTTGTTAGCCATTAAATCAGCCTGTATAAAGATGGCAAGATATGTGTTTGTGGCCACACGGGTAAACCCGTATATCCACAAACACCTCTTGTTCTGCGAAGCTGCGACTACCGTCTGATTGTTATTCGCAATAAATTGCTCATAAAGGGAGGTGACGTGAAAACATCAATGCTAAAGTTCCGTGTTAGCGATGAACAAAAGAAACTTATAGAAACACTGGCCAGTCATTCTTCTTTTGGCTCAGTATCTGAATATGTTCGTGGTCGCGCGCTTAATCATAAAATAGAAAGCCGGTTTGATGCTGATTTCATGCTTGAGTTAATTAAAGTTAATGCCGATATTGCACGGTTAGGTAATTTATTGCGATTATCCTTAAAGGATAACAATAAATACAGTCCCGAGCAATTAAAGTTAATTGAATCTAACCTTGTTGCTACCAGTTCCCGGTTAAAAGAAATGGTGCTGGCGTGATAGTTAAAGAAATTAAATCCAGCAAGGCGACCCGTTCCGCTCAGGGGCTGGTTAAATATATGCTGGACACTGAACATGACGGTGAGAAGGTTGATTTCTCCAGGATAACGAATTGCTACAGCGATGATGTTTCGCTGGCAACGGTTGAAATGAATCTGGTTCAGGATAAAAACACCCGCACCAGGCTGGATAAAACCATGCATCTGGTGATTTCATTTCCTGAGAATGAGATCCCCACGCAAGAACAGCTGGATGATATCGAGCAGTCCGTTGCCGATGCGATTGGTCTGGGTAATCATCAGCGAATCAGTGTCGCCCATTCCAATACCGGGAATTATCATTTGCATATGGCCATTAATAAAATAGACCCGGCGTCTTATAAGATGGTCAATCCATATGGTAATTTTCGCGAAATGTCGAAAGTCCGTGACGCCCTGGAAATAAAGCATGGCCTGCAACGTACAGAGCGTTCCGTGGACGGCCCGCGTCATGATACGCGTATTGACCATCATTCCGGCGAACAGAGTATGGCGACCTGGAGTCATGAACATATAAAGCCAAAACTCGATAAGGCCATTAAAGATGCGACGAGCTGGGCAGATATTCATGCTGTTTTCAGTGATGCCGGTATGGCCCTGAAAAAATCGGGCAGGGGGCTGGCTGTCCACGATGCTAAAAGTGATACCACCATAAAAGCCAGTACCGTCAGTCGTAATCTGTCGCTGACCCGTCTTGAGAAAACGTTAGGGAAATTCACGCCGGTTCGTCAGAAGAAAACCCGTGAATCATCATACAGTCGGGAAAAGACCAACAATTCTCTGTATCAGCAATATGAGGCATTCCGTGAAGATCGGCTGCAAAGTAAAAATGATGACCTGGCTCGCCTCAAACATACCGCTGAAAAACAACGGACACAGGCCAAAAACGATAATCAGTTCAAGCGCCAGGCTATAAAAAACAGCTTCCGGACCCCGGCGCAGAAGCGCACGATTTATAAACGTCTGGCAGAAAATAACCGGAGACACCTCGCGGATATTACGAAGGGCTACGCCGAAGCACGTAAAAAAGCCTATGCGCAGCATGGCAATATGACTTTCCAGCAATATCTTTGTCATGAAGCGGCGAACGGAAATGAAGAAGCACTCGCTAAATTACGGCAGGATGCACAAAAGGTTATTAAGCATCAGGGTATATCAGGCGACGGCGATAAACGTATCACGCAGTTCGATGCAATCAGTGTCGATAAGCACGGCGTTATTTCCTACAAAGTCGGTAAACATTCCATCGAGGACAACGGCAAATCGCTGGCCTGTAATGATGTCAGTCTGACCGCTGACAAACAGCTGCTTGAAATGGCCGTGGCCAAGTACGGTCGTAACCTGACCCTGAATGGCAGTGAGGAATTTAAGGCACGTCTCCAGTCGGCAGCGGAGCAGCTCAATATGGATGTAGTGCTGAATGGCCATGCTGTTGGCGATAAAGTTCCGGTACAGCAGTTCATCGCTAACCGTAATCTCGACAGGACCCGTAACCGCAATATCGCCTATCATGAACGGTTTGCCGGACAGAAGGGCGCGTTCTCCTACCAGGGCTATCGCAATGTTGGCCAGCAGTCCGTTGTTCTGCTGAAGCAGGGCCATACGCTGTATGTGCGCGAGGTGCCGAAGAAAGATCTGGCGCAGTACAAGTCACTGAAGGTCGGGGCGAGCATACAAACCGGCAGTCGCCAGCAGGACAACACAGAACACGGTGCGGAACGTGACTGAGGTGTAACCGGGAACCCGAGGGTTCCCGTCTGTTTTAGTCGCGCTCGAGGGTGGTATCCTTCTGTTGTGCTTTTTCATTTTCGCGTTGACTGGCGAGCGTGCGTTCCCAGCGGTGCTGGCTACCGTAACGGGCCTGGTCAATCACCCGGCGTGAATGCTCAATTCCTTTGTCTTTCACTGCGTCCATGAAGGATTTGGCCCCGTAACTGATGTCTTTCGGGGTCATAACATGCACACGCGGATAATGCTCCTTCAGCTGCCGCTTCGTGTCATCGTCGCCGATCACAAACAGGGACTGACCTGGTGGGGTATCCTTTAGCACGGATTCAATAATAGGCTTTGTATTGTTATCCATCCCGTGAAGAACCGTGTTGTCAGTCAGTGGTGCTAACCAGCGGTTGGTATCATCGTTAAAGTGGTTAATCGTGTCTTCTTTACCGGCCAGGAACACCCCCTTGTGCAAATCACGCCATGCTACGCCAAGGTCATGTTCACCCTGAAATGATACCAGCATATGATGCTCCCCTACGGGGTGCAGGAACCCCTTCGTCTCCTGGGCCATGGTGAACAAACGATCCTCTGTTTTTTCTTGCTCATTTTCCAGCGCCTTTTCTTTCTCCAGGGTCTTCTCAAAATCCATCACGTAGCGGGTGATCAGTTCGGCATCGCGTGCCGCGCGGCTGATTTCGTGCGGGTCGTCTTTCAGTACCTTTACCCAGGATTTCACGTATGCCGCGTTATTGTGCGGCTGGTTCGGGACGCCCGTTTCACCGGCGATAAGCATCGAGGCGATTTCTGCCCGGAGTTCTTCTTTGGCGTAACTCTCGCTGCCAAAGCGGCCGCTCAGGTCACGATCCAGTCGGGATTCGTGACCGGTCCAGTGGCCCAGCTCATGCAGGGCGGTGGCGTAATAACGACTTTCATCCGGGAAAGCGGCACGGTCCGGGAGGTGAATGTCATCATGGACCGGCGAGTAATACGCGTTGTCACCGGCGTCATGCGCAATCTTCGCCCCGGAGGCCGTCAGCAGGGCTTCGGCCCGTTCGTTCGGGTTCCAGGTGATTTCCGGGGCGTTGTACGGCTCCAGTCCGTCGATCTGCGTGGCGTTAAACACTTTGGCCGGGAAGGCCCGTGGCGGGTTGAGTTTCTCTTTAACAAGTTCATACGAGCCATCCGGCTGCTGAACCTTGCGTTCTTCGTCAAATTTGTAGTGAACGATGGTCGCTGACTTTTCGCCTTTTCTGACCTGCGCCCCGACGGACTGGGCCTGTTTGTAGGTCATCCAGCGTGGGTCGTCGTAGCCGCTAGCGGTCTGCAATGCCATGAGATACAGCGCGTTCCCCCCTTTGTACTGCGACCCCGTCAGGGCGTTATGTGGTCCGCCCGTTTTTGTCGGGTCCCAGGGGTTTTGCCAGGGGGCGGTGCCGTCTTCAATCTGCTTAATCAGCAGTTCGGCAATCATTTCGGCCTGGGTGGTCGCCGCGTTACTCATCGTCACCCCCGGTCAGAAAATCTTCTTCTGATACCGGGATGTCGTCGGTGACGGCACCCAGTGTGTCGAGTTCAGCGGGCGTAAATTCAACAATGCTCCCCTCCAGTGCCAGCTGCTGGCGTTCTTCAAAACTGGCCTGGGTGGTAGTGATGATGTGGTTATCAGTCATAGAGGTCTCCGATATCAATTACAGTGGATTTGGCGGCGGTGAGGTGCGTTGTGTGGCCGGTATAGCGGGCCACGTACCCGTTAGTGAATCCGCGCTGCATATTGCCGGTGTTGTAGATACTGAGGGCTTTAAGCAGGGCGGTTTGCCCGTCGCCGGTGGTTTGGGTAGTGCGCTGATAGGCGTTGTACAGAATGTGGCTGCCGGTGCGTATGTTGGTGCAGGGGTCGAATATCTCGTCAACGGTCACGCCATAACGGGGCAGATTTTTACTGTTGATCTGCATCAGTCCCATATCGACGCTGTACCCCAGCTGAATAAACTTTTTTGCCAGGGTAATGGCGCCCTGGCGTGACGTGGGCTGCACATACGCAGGGCGGGGTCTGCCGGGAAGGACGTTAACGTTGATGGCGTTAGGGCGGCCCCCGGATTCATGCTGAATAATCTGGGTGGCCGTAACCGGGTGAACCTGCCAGAGACATTCGACGTAAGGGGTGACGTCGAACATAGGGGTTCCGTTATTTTTTCGAACTGAAATCAGGCTTACCGCTCTTGTCGAACAGCGTGGTTTTGCAGGTCGGATATCCAGAGCAGCCCCAGAAGAACGACGGCTTTCCTTTAAATGGCTTGCCCGCCCGGCGGATCATGCCTTTGCCACAATCCGGGCAGGCGTGCTCTGAAACGGTCGGCGCGGCCTTTTTCTCCATGGAGGGCTTGCCGCCTTTGTCCGGGAAGGTGGTTTTGCAGTCAGGATAGTTCGTACATCCCCAGAAATAACCGTTGCTGCCCTTGCGCTTACGCAGGAAGCCTTTCTGACAGACCGGGCAGGGTGTGGCCGTACTGGTGATGTTGATACCGTTAGTGGCCAGGTCATTCAGGCGTTCAGCAATGTAGCTGTCCACATCGGCAATGAACGCCTCAACCGTAAGCTCACCGGCTTTGATTTGCGCCTGCATACCGGCCCAGCGTGCCGAAATATCGGGCTTCGTCACCTCTTTCGGCAGGGCAGCACAAAATTCCTGGCCCTGCTTCGTGGTCTTCCAGACTTTCTCTGAATAGCCCTTCTCTTTCTCAATGCTGATAAGACCGGTATTGGCGGCCAGCTTCTCCAGGATACTGGCCCGCGTGGCTTCGGTACCGATACTGCCCTTGTCACTGCCGCCTTCGTCTTTCGCTTCCAGCAGTTTGCGCAGGTCCGGATCGTCAATGAAACGGGCGGCGCTGGTCATGGCGCTCAGCAGGGAGGATTCGGTGAAGTATTTCGCGGGCGTGGTTTTCTTCTGGTCTACGCTTGCCGACTGACACTGTCCGGATTCGTTGGACTTCAGGGCCGCTAAATCAGACCCGGATGAATCGGCGTTGTCATCGTCACCGGCGGCGTCGTCAGACTGCGTGTCCGTTCCGAGGGCTTCCCAGCCCTTTTGTACCAGTTTGCTCTGTGTGGCGGTGAAGGTGTCGCCCTTGATATCAAAGTGGACCTTTGTCTTGTCACGGATAGCATCCGGGTAGAACAGGGCGATGTAGTGCTCTGCCACCAGGCGGTAAACGTTCTGCTCTTTGGCTGACAGTCGGATGCCTTCACCACTTTTGGTGGTCGGGACGATAGCGTGGTGCGCCTCCATTTTGCTGGCATCAAACGCTTTGTGTTTGAGGCTGCGATCCATGCCACTGGTCGCCTGGAACAGCTCCGGCATCGTTTTGCTGATTGCACCGGCGATATCACCGGCCTGGAAGAAGTGTTCGTCAGACAGGTAACGGTTATCAGAGCGGGGATAAGTCAGGAGTTTATGGGTTTCATACAGGCCCTGCATGATATCCAGCGTCTCTTTCGCCTGATACCCGAAGCGTCTGGCACATAAGACCTGAAGCGTGGAGAGGTTCAGCGGCAGCGGAGGCGGCGTGTGTGCCGGTTTGGTGATGGCAAGCGTCACGCGGACGTCCTGACCACTGACGCGTTCAGCGATATGTTTCGCCTGGGCTTCTGATATCAGGCGCTTTTTCTCATCCACCTGATCGGTATCGGTGGTCAGGTAGCGGGCTTTAACTGGCAGACCTTTGATATCCAGACTGGCGTAAATGTCGTAGTAGAAGCTGGGGGTGTGGCTCTGATTGGCCAGCGTGCGGTCGTTAACCAGACCGAGAACCGCGCTCTGTACACGGCCAACACTCAGCACGCCGTCATAACCTTTCTCGCGGCCCTTCAGCGTACAGCCTCGCGTGAGGTTAAAGCCAAAACTCTGATCGGCGAGAGAGCGGGCAAAGGCGCTGTTGGTCATGCCCCGGAAATTCTCGTTCGGCTGCATACTGGCCAGCGCCTTTTGCACCGGCGCAAGGTTGAGGTCGGCAACCAGAAGACGCAGGACCGGGGCCGTGTTGCCCACATGCCCCAGGATTTCATCAACCAGAAGGCAACCTTCTTCATCCGGGTCACCGGCATGAACAATGGAGGTGGCTTTCTTAATCAGGGTCGTGATGACGCCCAGCTGGGCCTTTGACTCCGGTTTCGACTTCAGCGTCGGGCGGGTCTTCGTGACAATCGGCAGGTCATCGAGTCGCCAGACTTTATAGCGTTCGTCATAGTCCTGGGGTTCGTACAGCTCCAGCATGTGACCAAAACACCAGGTCACCACATCCTCATTGTGCTGGAAGTAGCCGTTGTGTTTTTCAGTCTCAGGGTTGCCGCCGAGACCTTCAAAAATGGCTCTGGCCAGAGACGGTTTTTCGGCAATAAATACGCGCATAGATGTAACTCCATGATAGGGCGCACCGTAAAAAGTGCGTTAAGAAAGGGGATGCCTGGCGCGGGGAGCTACCAGGTAAAGACGGGTTTGATATGACCGATCAGGTTATGGGCCGGGACCGGGCCGTAATAGCGGCTGTCGAAGCTCACCACGGGGAGGTGATCAGACATCATGAAATACTGGTTCTTTGCCAGGGTGATGGCGGACTGAACGGGCAACGGGCGGCCCTTACTGTCCTGCTTCAGTATCCGTGCGTGGGGAACGGCAATGCCGTCGATCCTGACCAGGCCCTGAAACGTGATGGTGTCACCGGCTGTGGCCATGATTTTCTTGATGACCGGTGTAAAGCCCCCGGCGCATAAACCGGGTTTGATGTAGTCGCGGTACAGCGCCTGCTGCATGGCGTCGTTATCCGGCGGGCAGAACAGGACCAGGTCCGTCTTGTGCCAGACCGCCTGGCCATTAACCAGCCGGTAAAGGCCGGTCGGATAGGAAATACTGGTATTGATGCGATAGCCGTTCAGGTAAAAGACGCCCGCAATCGCGAGCAGGAGCGCCGTACTACTCAGGAGTACGACCGTCAGGGTACGGGTGTTCATCTGCGGGCTGCTCAGTGGGTTGGTTGTCGGTAGGGGCTGCCGGTTCCGCTGCGGTGATATCTTCCGACAGGTCCTGTTCTGGCGTGGTCCGGGCGTCAATCCGGCCCGTCTGGCTTTCGACATCGGGCGCTTTCAGCGCATCACCGGCGCTGGAGTGCCGTTGTTTAAAGACCGGATCGAGGAACCAGAGAATTTGTGTACCGAACACCGGCGGGAAGCCTGCGGAGAAAATCAGCATCTTACCGGCCTTCAGGATCATGCCGTTCTGATCCTTCAGTGGAGCAGGAAGGCGCATACATTCGTCCACGGTCAGCAGTGGGCGGCTTTTTTCATTCACGCTGTGACTGAGGTTCTCGCCATTTTTGCCTGATACGGTGGTCGAGATATCCGCGACCGTCATGGTGCCGGACATTTTCGACAGCAGTTCAGCGGTTTCCACTTTGTTCGGGGCGTAGGCAATACGAATGTGGCAGTTCGACATCAGCGTTTCCTGCTTCGTGTACGCCTTGTACAGCTGCTCAGTGTCCTGAACAATCAGGTAGATTTTGATGCCATACCCGCCGACATAGGCAATGGAGTCCTCCAGCGCCTGCAATTTCCCGATAGACGTGAACTCATCCATCATCATCAGCAGCCGGTGCTTCGGCTTATCCAGGGTTTCAGTGGAGCGCTTCAGGATCAGCGTGAACAACATACGGGTCAGTGGCTTCAGGCGGTCGATGTCGTTCGGACGGGTGACAATATAAAGCGACAGGGGCTGGTCATGGTTTCGCAGCTGGTCGATCCGGAAATCGCTTTTCGTGGTGTTGGCGGCCACGACTGGGTCAAGGAACAGGTTAAAGGCCGCTGACGCCGTGGAGATAATGCTCGCCAGCTCGCGGTCGGCCTTTTTGTACATGTCGGCGGCTATCTGGAGGACAACCGGGTGTGTGTCCGATTTATCCAGCGCCATCAGCTCGTTCATTTCATCTTTCGTAAACGCCAGTTCTTCCTGCTGACTGTTTCGGTTCATGTGCGGGAACGTCATCATCTTGCTGAACATGGCGTAAATATCGAGGGTGTCCGGGTCTTTCAGTGTGGCGCCGAGATCGGCCATGCTGGCCATCTCACCGGTATGTGCCGCCCTGTAACGGTTGTGGAGGATGATTGCCACAATCAGGGAGTAAGCCTGCTGCTGGAAGTGATCCAGCTTGTCGGCCCCGTCCGGGTTGGCGAGCATCAGTGCGATATTCTGCGCATCCGAGACTTCGTAACCACTCACCGTAAACCGGCCATCGACCGACGGGTTAATACGCACTTCTTCCAGCGGGTTAAACCCGACAGATTCCTCCCGCGCCGGATCAAACAACAGGGCAATATTGTTGGCGCCGTCCTTTGAGGCACGCCAGCCGGACGTTTCCGCGTATAACTCGCCCTTGATATCCAGGGCAATCATTGATCCGGTCCAGGACAGCAACGTGGGCAGAACCAGACCGACGCCCTTACCGCTTCGGGTCGGGGCAAAGCACAGGACGTGTTCCGGGCCGTTGTGTCGCAGGTAGTGCAGCTGAATGCCTTTTGCTACCGGACGTCGCGTAAAGGGTTCCTCCCAGCCACCGACATAAACGCCCTCACCGGTGAGCAGTGATGCCTGTTCGATATCACTGCGTTCAGCGAAACGGGCCGTACCGGCGGACGTGGTGTTGCCTTTTGGCTTTCGGGCCAGCGTCAGCGCAATACCGGTGATGATGGCCAGCGTAGCCACACTGGCCAGGAAGACCAGCCAGACGTTGCGGAAAAAGAGTTTATCCTCCGGCAGGCTGATGGCCCACAACATCCAGGCGAACGGGTTGGCGTCGGGGCGTATTCGCAGCACGCCTGCCACATAACGGGTGATGCCCGCACTCAGCAGGACGGTCAGCATAAAAAAGCCTGACAGGAATATCAGGCGTTTTTTGATGGCGTGCAGTGGGGCTTTTTTCTGATAGCCGAAAGCGTGCGTCTTCACCAGGTTGCCTCCTGCCAGTGATACAGGTGCGGGATAACCACCCCGGCAAGCCTGTCTGTTTTCGGCGGGTCCATCCACAGGTGCCGCGCGTCACGCTGATAGCAGGGAAGGTGAGAGCGGATATACAGATACATCACACTGACATTTGCGGGAATGAACATGCTTACTTTCCTCCTTCAATGATGATGACGACCCGGCGGTTTTGCTCACGTCCATCCGGCGTTCTGTTACTGGCCACCGGCGCGGATTCACCACGACCGCGAGCGGTGTAATGCAGTGCGCCGTTGAACGGGACCAGGTAGCGCTGAATGCTTTTCGCGCGGTTGACGGAGAGTGTCTGGTTATAAGACGCGCTGCCGGTGTTGTCGGTATACCCCGTTATTTCGACCTGCGTTCCTGCGGCTGTTTTACGCAGACGGCGGGCCAGTGCCTGAAGCGAATCAGACGGGGCAAGCAGGGTCGCACTGTTGGTGGCGAACAGCTGCGAGGCCGGAAGGGTCACCGTCACCGGCGCGGCAGCGCTGACGGGGGCCGCTGCGGGCGGCGGGGTTGCCGGTCGGGCATAGACCAGCTGGCTGCTGATTTCGATATTGCCCTGCGTGTCGTACTGCGCGTGGGCATCGGTGCGGTAGTTCTGGGTGGCAAAAGCAGGCATAGCCGCGACTGCCAAAAGAAGCGGGATCACTCGTTTCATTGGTTGATGGCCTGATAGGGTTCCAGTACGACATCTTTGTTCAGCATGATGTTGAACTTGTAGCCGCTGCGGATGGTGATAGTGGGCTGAACATCGAGGTTTTTCTCGATGAGGGTTGAACCTGTTTCGGAGAATTGCTCTGCAACGCCGTTATTCACCGATTCGGCGGTGCTGGTATCGTCGCTGTTGTCATCACTGACCCCGGCTTCCGTTGCCCCGGTGATCATGCCGAGCACAAAGGCGTTCCCGAAGATTTTCCAGTAATGGTGATCCACCTGGTCAGCAAATCCGGCGTAACCGGCGGCGTCCAGCGCCCCCATCCCTTTCAGCTCCAGCGTGGTGCCGTCCGGGTAGTTAATACGGGTCCAGGCCACCAGAATGCGGTCCTGGCCATACGCCACCTGACTGTCATAGGTACCATACAGTTTTGAACCCTGCGGGATAAGCAGGTAACTGCCGGTGGCAGTGTCATAGACGTTCTGGCTGACTGACGCGATGATTTGGCCGGGCAGGTCAGAGTTCAGACCGCTAATCATGGTCGCCGGAATGAGGGTTCCCACTTTCAGCTCAGTCTGACTCAGTGGTGCCTCACGTCCTGATGTCAGATAGGTGTTGCTGTGTTGTGCCTTTGTGAACGCCATTTTGACGTCCTGCTTGTTCGGATCTTCAGGGAGGGGGCCTGCTGCCGCACCCGGAGCCTGCACCGGACTGGCTGGCGTGGCGCTGCCTGGGCGGTTTGCGGCACCGGTGTCCTTGTCATCGGTCAGATCCACGTTAACGTCAGATTTTGCCGTCAGTGCGCTCTCGAACAGCTGGGCTTTACGCTGCCTGATTTGTGTCAGCTCCTGCTCATAGGCAATCCTTGCCCGACGCTGATCGTCCGTTTCCACAGGCTGCGCATTGTCCGTCGTGGCGGTTGCCGGTGTGGCGGGTGCATCCGGTAAGGTCGTGGAGGGTTTTGTCGCCGGGGCCGGGGCTTTGATGACGGCGGTATCCGGGGCAGACCCCAGAATGTCATCCAGTCCGGTGCTGTTCTGGTTGCCCGCGCTCTCAGCGGTGGCCGGTTTGTCAGCCGGGGATGTCGCGTGGTGCCCTTTCTGACTGATGACGTACAGAATGAACATGATCAGCGCAAACAGGCTTACCCCGATAACCCCGATAAGTTTGCGTGATACTCCGCCACCCAGAAAACCCTCGCGGGGTGGCGTTTTAATTGCGAGTCCGTTGGGAGAGTTGTCGTTAGCCATTACTGACCCTCGTACTGTGTGACCGTTTTTAGGCGAGCCAGCGCGTTATCGTCATCGCTCCAGATCATCTGAAAACTGCGTTGATTAACGGTTATCACCACGATGAACTGATGTTCATTGAAGCGTTCCAGGCGGTAGATAAGGCGGTGATAACCGGGGGTGTTCGCCTCACTGATGCCCATCCCTGCGCTGCGTATTGAGGCTTCCAGCGAGGCAGACAGCGGGTTTTTATCGTCGTGGGGGAAACTGAAAATGGTGCGGGCCGGGTAACGTTTGCCGAGTTCTGCCGTGATGTCACCGGCCACCGTGGCGGCCTGTGCAGGAGAGAGCTGGTAATCGTCGTAATTCCCCGCGCTGTCATAGTGGGAGGCGCAGCTGGCCAGTAACAGCGTGAAGGCCAGGCAGAGGTATTTCATCAGCTGCCTCCCTGGTGTTTGATCAGGATGGACTGCTGGTTTGACCCGACACCGGCGATCAGCATGATTTCATCCGCCAGCTGGTCCACGATGAATTTGTTGTCACGGAAGCGGTAATTCACCACCTCCTGCTCACCGGCGTTCACGACGATCAGTGTCGGCAGTTCACGGGACGCAACGGAAGCAGGCATTTCGATAATGGTCTTGATGCTGTTGTTGTAGACCCGCAGCGGTTTAAAGGACGCGCTCCCGCTGATGCTGTACCCGAAGTCGAGACTGTCGATATTCAGGCCATCCCCCAGGGTTTTCTGGGCCTTCACCGCCGCCTGTTTCGCGTAATAGCTGTCCCATTCGGATTTTACGTCCTCCGGGTAATCGAAATTGACCTCCGGGGTCCAGTCGTTTTTGCGGGATACCAGGGACAGGTGATACGTCCGGCGGTCGGTGGCAATCATCAGCGTGGTGGACAGGCCCACATCGGCGGGCTTGACGATAAGGTGCGTAATTTGCGTGTCACCTTCTCCGGACAGCGCCGGGCTGACGTCCCAGCGCACCGGGTCGCCGATATGCACGCCCTTTTTCGTAATACGTTCACCGGGTTGCAGAGCAATATCGCAGGTCTTCAGCGGGGCGCAGACGACGGTCGGCATGGTAGTCCCGAAGAACCAGGTCACGGAGCCGTCACCTTTGGTGATGGGCTTGCCCGTGCCGTTGATCCACTTGTTGACCAGCGCCAGACTCTGACGCTCTTTCAGGGAGAGTGGTTGCTGTTGACCCAGCATCATAGATGCCGGGGATGAGGTGGACACTGAAGCCTGAAGGGCAGGAACCGCCTGGGCGAAGGCGCAGGAGGACGCAACCAGCAGGGCCGGAAGTAGCAGAGTTCGCATGATGATGAAGTCTCGCTTTGGGTCAGTTGACCTGAATATCGTTGAAGGTTTTGATGAAGAAGCCGAGTGGGTTAGCGTCAATCTGGCCGCGTGTGATCGGCGCTATCTGGTAAGTGTTGAGGGTCGCTTTGTAGTGCTTCACACCGAGCGCCTGCCCGGTCGGGCTGGTCATCGTTTCGGACCACTCAGCCTGGTAGGTGTCATCAGACAGTGGCAGAACGGTCACGAACGAGACTTTGACCAGTTCGGTTTCGGCCCGCTTGAACGGTGAAAGGCGTTTAAATCCTTTCGTCACCTGCTGAAAGGCCGGGTCTTGGGGGCGCAGATACGCATATGCCTTTTTAATGCTGGTTTTCTGCGCGTTGACATCGATATAGATACTGCGGATGTTCTCCACGAACTGACGCAGTTCGGCGGACTTCATGTTCTTCAGTTGGGAACCGGAAATTTCGCTCATTGGCCCGGCGGGAAGAACGTTATCGCCCTGAATGGCGATGCCATAAGGCTGGATCTTACTTTGCGCGCCGATGTGGCTGATACCGAGGACGGCACAACCAGCGACGGTCATCGAGAGGAAACAGGCAATTTTCCAGTTGTGGGCGGCCGCAGCGGCGGAGCCAATGCGTTCGTCCCATTCATGTCTGGCCCGGCTAAACATCAGGGACTGTTCGTTCATGCCTTCCGTGGGATCGGGGGCATTACTGCTCTTTTTCTTCTTCAACATTGTCTGTATCCGCAGGGGTTATGTTGTTCCGGAACCGGTCGGTGTTTTCCACTTCGGGTTCATCAATAAAGGAGGGCTTTTTCACGGCATCGTCAAACTGCCGGTTAACGTCATCCGGGGATGGCGTGGAGGTATCCGCCGGAGCGCCGCCTAAGCTGCGTGCACCGTGTGCCAGTGCCGAGCCTAATTTGGTCTGATTGGCCACGCTCTCCAGCATGGATTTCGTCGCAGTACCCACACCGCCATCAGATTTTTTGGCCGTATCGGACTTGTCTTTACTGTCCGTTGCAGTGTCGCTCTCACTGCTTCCGGACGGTGGGGAAGGTGATCCAGTCGGTGACGGGCCAGCGGCCGCCTGCTGACTGGCCAGATAGGCGTCATACGCTTTGCCGTCATCACCAGGACCGGTGTCCATTGTGGTGGCTGAAGGCGTATTGGATTCCGGCATGTAGTCGCTACCACCACTACCGCCACCACTTTCGCTACTGTCACTGCTGCCGCCCATCATCCCAGCAACGGCACCACCCATTAACGCGCCGCCAGCAGCACCGGCGGCCATGTTAGTTAGCGTGGATGCGATTCCGCCGCCACTCAGCCGCAAACTACCGGAGGCCAACGCTATTGCCATCGAAGGGATTTCGCGCATCAGACCGGCAAATACAATGCAGGAGCCTAATAATGTCAGGTAATCAACCGTTGAAGTTTCGGCGTTTACTGAACTCCCCCAATCCTGAATAAATGAATATCCGACAATAAAGACAAGTTGCATGATAAACATTTTGAAGGCCACCCCGAGTACAGAGGTGAAATAATTGATGGCATGATCTCGCGTCCAGTCACTACCCAGAAATCCCATCGCAACAATACCCCCCGAAACAATGATGTAACCGGAAACTATAAGTATGGTCATTTCCATAGCCATGAGAGCGAAGCAAATAAGTATTATTAGGACGCACAGAAATAGCGCAAGTGTTTGAACTGGTTCCCACATGGAGGTACTTTTCCATGCGATGCTAATGATGTTAATACCAAGTTCAAAAACGTTTGACGGACTAAAGGTGACAGAACCACCTGAAATTATTGTTCCAATTTTAACAAATGAATTTATCAATGCGCGTGCTAGGTTAGGAGCTTCATTCATTAACCATACTGAAAATCCAATCAGCAGCGTACGGCGCGTCAGTTCTGCAAGAATGTCGACTAGGCCAGTACCTTCCTTGATAACCAATTGAATGAAAGTCCATGTAAACGAAATTATCGCAAGCCCCCAAAAGAGGCTTAGCGTCAAATTATGAATTATGGGTTCCCATGCTTTGGTTTGATTCTGGAATTTTAAAATAATGCTATCGAGAGCATTGTTTTGAGGTATGTCAGCGGCGAGAGTGGGGAATGAATAAAAAATACAAATTAGTGCTGTGATAATTATCCATGGTAGGGCTTTTCTTTTTCTCATGATATAAGGCCAAAGAAAAGGCGCTGTTAGCGCCTTTGTTTAATTTAAAGTGAATTGTTACTTTATTACGTCTGCATTCGTACATTGCAATTCATTCCAGTCCTTTAGAATTTCAGCGTTCTTACGGCCTTCTTTACCATTGAACTTCTGGCTGGCTTCGTTACGTAATTTTGTACACTTATCTTGTTTTGTAGGCCCGCAAGCTGTTAAGAAAAAAGGAATAATTAAAGCGGCGGCGACGACAAGTTTGCTTTTCATTTTAATGGTCCATTTAATAAAATTGGAAGATGAATCAATTATGATCCTCATAGTTCCATAGGCAATTGGAGTTTTATTTAAAATTAATTGGCATAGGGACAAGACTTTTCCGTTACCAGAGAGTTGTCCAGTCTTTGCCATCATGAATATCGGTTTTTAACTCTGATGGGTCCGTGATTTTAGATTCAGTAGCAGCTTTTCTCTGCGCCTGCTCCTCCTGCGCCAGCGCCGTGCTGGTTGCCGTCATCTGAATATCTGCCTGAACCAGCGTCTGCATCTTTTGCATCTGCCTGACTGACTGCGCTGCAATTTCATTCCCGGCCTGCGCCACCTGCACCGCGCCGGTGGCGGAGTCTGAATGCTGTTGCAGGGTTGAAAGGGTGGACTCGTCTTCACTTTGTACTGAGGACATCTGGTGTGCCACGGCCATTGCCGATTTGGAGGTGTCCTGCATCATGCTGCCCCAGTCGCGATATTGCTGGGTCACCATATCGTTGGTCTGCACCTGCGAGGCCCATTTGTCATAGCCCCTGAACTGCGCGTTCCACTTGTCGTTTAAATCCACCAGGCTGTAGGCCATGGCGCTGCCCTGCTTGGCGATATTGCCCAGTTCGGTCAACTGGCTGGCGGCGTTCCCCCAGGAGTGCGCATCCAGTTGCTTCACGTTCTGAATCTGATACGAGATCGACGTGACCTGATTTTGCAGCCCCTGCACCTGATTTAAGGTCTGCTTCAGCACTTCGGCGTAATCTTCTGCTTGTTTGATGTTGGACTGAGCCATCTGGGTGACGGTAGCGCAGTTCACACACACCAGGGCGCTGGCGTTGGCTGAGACCAGGAGAAGGGCTGCACCGGTGATGAGAAACTTAGTGGATGGATGCATGGTTGAGTCCTTTATGTTGCAGCCAGCGGTTGTGCCAGTCGGCACCATACTGACTGACGTGTGATTTCAGCGTCGCCAGTTCTTCTTTATCTGACACACCCACAAAGGCCAGTGAACGGGCATTCAGTGACAGGTCAATCAGGCGATTCCCTTCATGAGAGGACACGTAATACTGGCGCTTCTGGCGGCTGACTTTAATGATTTCAATCTGGCGGGCGTTGAGGCCAAACTGACGGTAAATGTCGGCAAACTGTTCGGCT
Source organism: Endomychus coccineus (assembly GCA_958510875.1). Classification (NCBI taxonomy): domain Eukaryota; kingdom Metazoa; phylum Arthropoda; class Insecta; order Coleoptera; family Endomychidae; genus Endomychus; species Endomychus coccineus. The sequence goes on from CAUEHT010000080.1 coordinate 60,178, forward strand.
TTCGGGTTCGGCAGGAAAATCTGTGTCGGGCAGCTCTCAATCATCACATCGAGCATCCCGCTGTTGACCGCATCGCTCAGTGACTGGGTGGCCATGATGACCAGGCAGTTGGCTTTACGCAGGACCTTCAGCCACTCCTTGATCATTTCGCGGAACACCGGATGACTCAGCGCTATCCAGGCTTCATCAATGATGATCATTGCCGGTTGTCCGGTCAGGCTGCGTTCAATTTTGCGGAACAGGTACACCAGAACTGGGATGAGGTCTTTGTCGCCCCGGTTCATCAGGGATTCAATCTCAAACACCTGAAGGTGCGACAGCGTCAGGGTGTCTTCTTCGGCATCGAGCAGGTCGCCGCAGCGGTTCCCCTGGGTGTAGTAGGTCAGTGCTTCCTTAATGTCTGTGTCCTGAACCAGTGTCACAAATTCCGACATCGTTTTAATGCCCGCGCCAGTCATGCGCTTGAGGGCAGTATTAATTTTCAGGCGCATCGGCGGGGTGACATCCACGCCCTGTAAAACCAGCAACTGCTCGAGGTACTTCTCGCACCATTCAAAATCGTTATCCAGTTCAGCCAGCGGGGCGAAGCTCGGCCCGTTCTGACCATCACCGGCGATGTCGAAGTGCTTCCCGCCACACTGACTAATTGCATACATCGAGTTACCTTTATCAAAGGCAAACAGCGTGGCGCGTTGATAGCGCATGAACTGCGCGGCAATCATAGCCAGCAGGGTCGATTTACCGGAGCCGGTGGGCCCGAAAATCAGGGTATGGCCAAGATCTTTAACGTGAAGGTTAAAGCGAAACGGCGTATTCCCTTCAGCGCTACAGTACATCAGAGGTGGTGAGTCCTCCGGGTAGAACGGGCAGGGACAGTTTGCCGAGCCGGTCCATATCCCCGACAGCGGCAACATGTGACTCAGGTTTTCAGTGTTGAGCAGCGGCTTTCTGACGTTGTGCAGCGAGTCAGACGGCAAGGTGCCAAGGAACGCCTCGACCGCGTTCACCGTTTCAATGCGACAGGTCATGCCCATGGTATTGCGGATACACTTTGCAACTTCTTCCGCGTCCAGCTCCAGTTGTTCAATGTCGGCGTGACGTAACACGATGGTCGAGGTGTAATGCCCGTACTGAACATCTCCCTTAGAGGTCCGGGTTATGGCCGCCTCGTACTGGTTCACCATGTCCAGCGCGTCCTGATCGACCTTCGGGCTATTGGTACGCAGCAGCTTATCTTTAAAGCTGACCACCTTTTGCTTCCACTTGTTCTGTTCTTTCTTCAGCAGCTTGATAGCTTCCGTTGAGTCGAAATGACAGAACCGGGTATTCCAGCGGTATTCGACGTTCAGGTAATCGAGCGTATTCAGCAGGTTCGGGTGACTGAAGTGCGGGAAGCCGTCAATGGAGATACAGCAGATGTATTCTTGGTTCAGCTTTGGCTTCAGACCAGTCCAGAAATCATAGTTTCCCAGGTAACTGTCCAGGTACATCGGGGTATGCGGCAACGTGACCGGGTGATGATGGCCAAGAATGGCGGCATTAATGGATTCCAGCAGGCTGTCCCGGTAAAGCTCATCATGCGGGTACGCCTTCAGGCGCTCCACATGCAGGAACCCGTCGAGTCGGCCTTCCAGTTCCTGCATTTTGGTTTTAAAGCGGGACAGATTGCGCTGTGCCGGGCTGGTGCGGGTGATATCACCCTGTTCAAACACCAGTTCTGTGATTTTCGAAAGATTCTTTGACGGCGGCATATACGTCACCGTCAGCACATACGAGGACTGGAACTGGTTACCTTCCTGCTCGAAGTGGTAACGGCGGCTTTCATCAATCATCAGAAAGACCGCGTGCGGAAAGTGCGAACGGTCGGGGGCGGAATAGGACGATGTGCGGGCGCGAATGGCGTCAATCTGGGTCATGTAGCCGGTGCCGAGAGAGGCTAGCGCCTGATTCATTCGTCGGGACACCATGTTGCGGTCATCGGGTGTGGAACTGCTGATATCGGGGCCACGATAGGCAAAGGCGGCGGTGAAGCTGCCGTCCTTGTTCACAATAACGCCGTCATCAACCATCGCGGCATAGTTAAGCAGGTCCGAAAACCCCTGATGGGAGTCCCGGTAGGTTTTAAGGGCAATCATTTCAGTTTTCCGTGGTTCTTCATGCCGTGTGCGGCATAGAAGGGCTGATAGCGCGTATAGGCCCGGTAAACCTGCGTCATTCGGGGGTCGGCGTTGGCCATCATTCTGTAGACCGGCAACAGGCCGACCCACAGAACGACACCCACCACGGCAGCGGCCAGGTTCTGCAATATCACCACCAGAACCAGGCAAAACAGCGACGTGACCAGAACCAGCTCACGCTCACCGCCGAGGAACAAATGACTGCGACCGAACTTAAACACGCGGGAATGTTCAAGTTTTTCGCTCACGGTTTACACCAGGGCCAGCGCGTGCGGGGCAACCATGGCAATGACGGTGGAAGACACACCGAACAGCGAAGTCAGGACATTGGTGGCCATCACGATGAGGGCCACGACCAGCGCCAGAATGGCGATTTTCTGAATGAAGCCATCCAGCTGACCGCCGAAGGCGAGTGACATACCGGCGACGACCACGCCGAGCACCGAGACACCAAAGGCAATCGGGCCGGTGACAGAGTCCACCACCTTGTTAAGCGGGTCTTCCCAGGGCATCCCGGTAGACGACGAGGCCCGCGCCAGTGCCGGGAAAATCAGGGACAGAAAGACGGCGAGGCGAAGCGCCACGCGATTAATGTTTTTAAGCATGGGAACATCCGAATGTTGGAATAAGTGAAGGGGAATGGCGCGTCAGCGCGTGAACGTGTTTCTCAGCATGACCTCCGGCAGCTGCATATAAGGGAGAACAAAAGATTTCGCCTACCGCGGGTCAACCCCGGAAAACCCAGATTAAAAATCTGGCTTCACCGGCGTTCGTTATAAACGCAGGGAAAGCGAGCAGGTTAATAGGCCCAGTTGGCCGCGCACATCGGGCGGCTGTCAGTGCAGTCCTGGTGATTTCCACTGTTCGTCGAGCAGCTGCTGGCGTCTTCTACGGCGACAAGTCCGGCGAGAGATACCGTCACGAGTCGCTCAGTTTCTCCGGCGTATCTGGGAGTTACTGATGTTGAGCCTCGCGTCCAGCCTGAATCCGTACCGGCATCGAGGATGTAACGTGTCCAGAACGCGCCGCTGGTATCCACTTTGGCCTGGAACTGGTCTGTGTATTTGTAACCACTGGAGTTGCGTTTGATTGTGCAGCTGATGGTCTGCGGTGGAGGCAGTGGGATGCCACCACCACCCGGAGCCGACCAGATGCCGTCAATACAGGAGAGGATACCGCCGTTACTGTCACGGCTGACCAGCCCGTTCGGGCTACAGGCAGCCCCGGCAGTGTTCACCTTATCGAGCTGCAACACTTCACCGGTGGACAGGCGTCCGTTCGCGCGTACCGTTCCACCAGTCATTGAGCCGTTCGCGGTCATTGATCCTTTCGCGGTCACATTGCCGGTGGCGGTCAGAATGTTGGTGTTCACGGTATTGCTGGCAGTAAGGTCATGGGTACTGACCGTTCCGCTGGCCGTCATGGTCGTGGTATTGACCGTGCCGGATGTGACGTTGTCACTTGCCGTCACGTTTTCTGTGGTCACTGTTCCGGCGTTCTCTACGTTGTTTTTATCCATGTCGATGGCGGTCTGCATCTGGTTCAGACCCGGATGGCCATCAACCGAGTAACGGTATAAACGGTCCTCCGCTGCCGTGCCGGTACCGAGTTTATCGGATGACAGGTAACTGGCCAGATGCCCGGATTTTGCACTGAGTCCGTAATCGGACAGGGTCATTTTCCAGCCGCCATACGCCCCTTCTGCAATGTTGTCGTCATGAATGTAGCCGGACATCCCCCCTGCGTAACCGGTAATGGTACGCAGACCGTCATAGGGAATGGTGGTGCCATTTTGCGTCAGGACAAACGCGACCAGGCGGGTGGTGAATTTAGGGTTCACTGCAACGGCCACCTGATAATCCTGGTGAGCGTTGTTGGTCAGTGAATAACCCGGCATCAGATAACCGGCGTCACGCAGCTGCTGGCCGGTCACATAGACCGGATGACCGGCAGTGACGTTTTTGGCCAGGTCCGTCATGTTGTCGTGGATGTAATCCGTTGCGGCAGCGGTGACGGTGTTCAGCTGCGTGGCGGTGGAGTTGTACTCCATATCGTCGATGGAGTTTCGCCAGTAAACCGTCGCGGCGACCACCACTGTCAGGATGATCATCAGGACGATCCCGGCCTCAATCAGAGAGAGGCCGCCGGTATGGATGGGTCTTTTTCTCACAGTAATCTCCATGTCAGGGGAAGGCTGTCGTGCATCATGCAGAGCAGCGTTGAGAAAGGCAGAACGAACGGTGCCAGAGGCAGAGCAGACCTGCGAAGCAGGCGACCGGTCAGCAGCAGGGCTGTCAAACCACAGACCAGGACTGCCGCGCTGGCGGTGAAAGAGAAGAACGCCGCAAACCCGCTCATCATCCAGATATCGCCTTTACCCAGAACGTCGGCGCCGTACATCCGGCGAAGCAGCAAGCGGTATCCGGTCATCAGGCCGCCCATCATGGCCAGATTAAGTAGCGCCGTGCTGAGGGGGGATGACGTCAGCAGCACACCCGCAATGCAAAACGGGGCGGTGAACTCCAGCGGCAGCCAGCTGTTGGAGCAGTCCAGAAGCAGAAACATCAGACTGAAGCCGTAAATCACTACTGTCGATATCGCCGGTGAAACATGACCTGCGAACAGGGCGGGGAGTTGCAGTAAACACAGGGCGATAAGCAGGGTTGTGGCAGGAATGGCCAGCCTGCGGCTAACTGGCCTGCCCTCATGCCAGACGATAAAGCGGTTAATCAGCGTGAAGCACACTACCGTCAGGAGAAGAATCGCAACGCCTGCAAGGCTGTAGCCATAAAGCGGGGTCATGGCAGGCCCTTCAGTTTTCGGTAAATCGTAAATACCCGCCGGGCATACTTCAGACGGTTAGGGTTACCCTCCTTAAATCCGGCGTTATAGGCCCCGAGACATCGCCAGTTCACGTCACAGACCTGGAAGGCTTTGGCCAGAATCCAGGCCCCGACCTCCACGTTGAGACAGGCGTTATCCAGCAGCTCGCGGGAGGAATGAATGATGCCGAGGCGTTTTAGTTCAGGCACATGGACAGAGTTGATTTGCATCAGCCCGTAATCGGTACTGGTAACAGCCCCTTTACGGTTACGGTTCTGATTGATGGCATGAGGATTCAGGCGACTTTCCTGCATCGCGATGGACCGCAGTAGCAGCGGGTCGATGTGATAGCGTCTGCCCGCATCCTGGAAACAAAATGCATGAGCCTGAAAGGTGAGCACCAGGGCCACCAGGGCAATGAGTCTGGACATTGTGGTTATCAGGCGGCATTGCCGCCTGTCCTGGGTTTATCAGGTGTTACTGGTGAAAATCAGCACGTTCGAGCCTTTGGAGCCATCATCCGCCGTACACTGCGAACCGGCATCCGTAACGGAGACCGCGCCGTCGGTGGAGGTGCCGTTAACCGATGTGGTATCAACCAGCCCGGTCGAACTTAGCTGTCCGGCCAGAGTGGCGCACGCGGACTGTGTTACTTCGTTGTAAGTGACAGAGAATCCGGTGTTATTGCCCGAGTCATCAGCTACCGGTGTGATGGTTACCGTGCCGCCCCAGACGTTTTGCAGTGTTGCGCTGCCACTGGATTTTTCGCCGGTGACGTTCATGGTGTCCGGCACGCCGCCGTACTCAATCAGCGCCCCGGTCATCTCACCGGCATCAGAGAAATCATAAATGCCGTTCTGCTTCAGCAGGGTGCGGGACTTGTTGACCATAAACTCGACGTTGTTCAGCTCGTTGTTGACGTCATTACTGGTAAACGCTGAGCGGGTGGCCGCCAGAATGCCGATGATGACGCCGAGTAACAGCAGGAACCAGACAATGGCTTCTGTCAGCGTGATGGAACCCGAGTCCGGGTTTTTTCGTTTCATACTTATCCTTTTTATAGGGAGGGTGGATTAATGCAGTTGACCTGCAAGGGAAGTGATTTGCTGGCTGGCAAACAGCATCAGGAACAGGTAGCCGCCGACCAGCAGGAAGCAGAAGACGGACAACCGGAAAATTTTCCGTTTGATGTGGTTCTGGGTCTTAACGAGCCAGGACTGGGCAAAGTTTTCAATGATGTCTTCCGCGTTATCTCCGGCGGTCAGGAGGATCAGCTTGTTCACACACTCTTTGCCGGGGAAGTCCATGCCGGTGTTCTTCAGCGCCATACCCAGGTGCGCCCCCCGGTTCACTTCCCGTCGGGTCGCATCGATGCGCTCAAGCAGCCAGGGTGAGGCATAGCGGGCGAGGATATTCAGCGTATCGAGAACCTTGATGTTGGCCCTCATCAGCGCCGAGAGGTTCAGCAGGAACGTTACCCCCTGAATGTCGCGGTACAGGGACCAGGGCATCAGGTGATCAAGCACGCGTCGGACGTTGCCGGTGAGGTTCGGCAATGACCAGATGGCCCATACCCCAGACAGCAGCGCCAGCAGAGCCAGCAGGACGGCATTGGTCACAAAAAACTCTGAGACACTGGCCAGCCACCACAACGACCCCGTCCAGGCTTCACGCGGGGCAATGCGGGATAGTTTGGGGATAAACTCCGTCACACACATGTCCATCATGAAAAACATGGTCCCGACCAGAAACACCGGATAGGTCAGGGTAGTAAGACAGGCGGATACCATCCCGGCGGTGCTTTCCACCACGGTTATCGCCCGTTTCAGCGCCCCGGCCAGGTTGCCGTCGGTGACACCTGAACCAATCAGTGCGATTTCCTGTGTGGGAACCCAGTCACTCAGGCCGATGTCGATACTTTTGCCGTTCTGCAATGCGTCCAGACAATCCTTCAGACACAGCGCCGTGCCGTTTTCGCGGGCCTGGCCAAATTCGGTGGCCACGTTGTACATATCACTCAGCGCCACCTCGAGGGTCTTGTTGTTGTCCAGCAGAAAGGCCAGGTCTTCATAGAGTTCGCGGCGCTCACCGGTGCTGAAGGTTTTCCGGGCCAGCCAGTGGTTGGCCTGGTCAAGCGGCAGGGCATCGAGCAGGTTTTCCAGGGTGGAGCGGATATTCACAGGAACACCTCGTCTTCATCCAGAGGACTGACGCTGTGGGCAAGTAGCGGGTCAACCAGACCCTGATTGACCAGGCGCATCAGGTGCTGGTTACGGGTGATCCCGTGCAGCGTGTCTCGCCAGTATTTTCGTGCAGACAATCGGCCTTTTTTGACGTACAGCGACATCATTTCAACGTCCGGCTGCACAACTTCGGCAATCACGGTACGGCCCTTCACGCCCTGGCTGACGTAACGGTTACGGACCTTCTGGCGGCAGTGCTGGCACCCGTCCGGGTTATGGAAGCGGGCTTTTTCTGTGTCACAGAAGCGCTGCATCAGGTCGAGGTCTTCAGTCCCGAGCCGGTCTTTCACTTCATCAAACGTCAGACAACACGCCGGACACAGCTTCTGAACCAGACGCTGACTGATAAGCCCGATCATCAGCTGCGGGTCGGCAATCAGTTCCGGTTCGATATCCAGCGTGGCCAGACGTTCCAGAATGTTGAACGGGTCGTTGGAATGCAGCGTGGTCAGTATGAGGTGTCCGGTCATGGCGGCATTGACGGCGGTTTTGGCTGAGTTTTTACAGCGAATTTCACCGACGATAATGCCGTCAGGATCGAGGCGAAGTGCCACGGTCATGGTACCCACCCAGGCTTCCGACACGGCGTCTGGATTGTTGCGGTCGGCGACAATGGGGATTTGCACCCCGGCAATTTTCCCTTCAGGGGGATCTTCTATGGTCAGTAACCGGCGCTTGCCTTTGGTCAGTGCCGTGTACTGGTCGCCAAAACTGCGCAACGTTGTACTTTTCCCCGAGCCGGTTGGCCCGGAGAGAATGACCACTCCTTCCGGTTTGCGCAGCATTGTTCCCAGCAGCGCCTGTTGCTCAGGTAAAAATCCCAGCTCGTCCAGCGTCGGCGGGCAATCGCCGTCATCGGGGATGATACGCATCACCACAAACAGGCCGTAGACCGCAGGCGTATGCGCATAACGCGCCCCGAACAGGTCGAGTCCTTCCAGATACTTACTGGCGAGACGTCCGCCCTGTGGCCGGTTCTCGTTGAAAGACTTTTCGGCCATGTCGCACATCGACAACACGATGGTCGAGGCCAGATCCTTGCCTTCCTGCACTTCCAGACTGTCGATAACTTCCAGATCGCCATGAATACGCATCGATACCTGCGTGACGCCCTGATAACCGATTTCCAGGTGGATATCGGACGCGCCGACATCGCGGGCAATGCGGAACAGCTCGATGACCTTCTGTTGGTTTTCGCTGGTATTCACCGCTTCGCTGTCATTTTCCAAATGCTGATTCAGCACCGGCAACGGGACAAACTCCGGTTCCCGATCGAGGGCTTTTTTTACCTGCTGATAGAACGTCTGAATTTGCGGGTTACTGCGGTGATTCTCAGAGATCAAAAATTTATCGTCACTGAGAAACACCAGGGAGCGGATAGCTGACGGAATAATGAGTGCGTTTTGCTTCAGCATTGCCTCACTCCGCCATCGGTAACGTTAACAGGCCACCATCCTGACGGCGGGCCGTGACGCCCCGTGATGTGATACGGGTAATGGTTAACCCGGACCCGGACAGTGTCTGACCGGTGATTACGTCAGCCTGTGATCCGTCAGTCATCAGTAACCGGGCAGACAGCGCGGAACCTGCCCCGGCAATCTGCGTCACGCGGGGTAAGCTGTTGCCCACCGGCACAACGGAAGGCGTGGAGGACGACGATACTGATGAATCCTGCGAGCCGCCCCCCTGTGCAGCCAGTTCGGCTTTGGTGCGCTGGGCCTGGGCTTCAAGCAGCAGCGTTTCGGACTGGATTTGCTCGAGACGGGCAATGTTGAACCCGTCGCTACCAGAAGGCGGCGGTGAACTGGGTGTACCGGCCAGCACTGGCAGCGCAATGCCTGCCAGGGCAATGGCCAGCCAGGATTTAGCGATGTGCATAGAGTTCTCCTTGCAGGATGTAATGCAGCCTTGCCTGTGCCAGTGTCATGGACACTTTGCTGACGCGCACGCCGTCCGGCAGTGTGTTCAGGGCCAGGTTGTCAGGCGGGATATCGGTTTTAAGGGACCAGGCGTACATCAGATAAGGCAGCGGGACTTTGGTGTTGCGCGCTTTGGGCTGAATACTGAGTTCTGCGTGCAGCTTCTGGGCGTAGCTGGTCATCCACAGCAGCAGCGCATGTTGTTTTAATAACCGATCATTCTTTTTCGACACCGGCACCGAGACCGCCTGAATAAACTGGGCGGTACTGGCCGGGCCGGGGATATCAAAGACCGGTGTTTGCGGGTAATACACGGGCAGGCGGGCGGCAAAATCCCCGACCGTTTCATTGCGCGGGCGTTTATAGCGACTCATCAGGATGGTGTGACCTTTGCCGTCTGACCCGCATTCCGAAACCGAGAAGACCCAACCGGCAATCGAGAGCGGCAGGCGGGACCACTGATTGCGGCAGCTGGTCAGTACTTCCACCGGAGCGGCTAAAGTCTGCCAGGGGTTGGTCACATTTTTAGCGTTGTTCAGCCGGGCCTGTCGCGCCTGCAACAGGGCATTGTGTGCCGCTGTTTCCTGCTCATGCTCTTTCACCGTCTGCCAGTGTTGCCAGCCAAGCCAGGCCGCCAGACACACGACGGCAGCAAGGCCAATACGGGCGTTGGTTTTCTGGGTAGAAACAGGACGCAGGCGAACGGACAGGTAGCGGCGAACGAGTGAAGAGGCACTGTCATCGAGCAGCGCCGCCAGTGACGATTCCGAAGACACCCTGTCCGGTAAAAAGCCTTCAGGCGCCAGGCAAAATCCGTCATCACGGGGCTGAAAGCGGTAGAAGTCGTCAATGGCCGCCAGCACCCGCGATTTAGATCCGGTGATATCAGACAACACCGATAACTCGCCCTGGGTTATCGCCACAAACCACCAGGTATTTTCATCCAGCGGCACGATGGCCACGCCGCTGTCGCCATGTCGTTTCAGTGCCGGTAGCACCAGTAATGCCAGTGATACAGGCAATCCACGCCGGGGCATTTCCGGGGCATCACGGTCACACCCGAGTAACACCCCTTCACTGCTGGCAGACGGAACCACCACAAACCGGGTGGCGTCTTCATTTCTGGCCAGCACGCGTAATGCCCGGATGCGGTTCTGGGCAACGTACTGCCAGTGCATCCCGGCCAGGGCATTCAACCGGCCATGTTTAATCAGTCTGGCCATCGTCACTCCATCACGGTTGGGGTGATCAGAATGACCAGCATGGTTTTATCGTTCTGCGCATCACCGCCGCCGCCCAGGCCCCAGAACGACGGACTGCCGACGCCCTGCTTGCTGCCGGTGTCGTTCATCTGCTGGAATCCGGACAGGACCAGTGTCTGGCCGTTATGCAGCATGGCCCGCTGGGAGAAGACCTTCATTTTGGTCTTCATCAGCTCAATCGATGCATCCCCGCTGTTAAAGGTCCGGAACGTCGGGTCATCGCTCATGCTCAGACTGGCCAGCAGCTGCACTTCACCGTCTGACGGGAGGATGTACGGCAGCACGGTCATGTTAAAGCCGGTGGTGACCGTGGATTTGCTTATTGAAGTGGAAGACCCGACGTTGGCGGTGTCTTCATTGGTCACACTGTCGGCGTAGTCCTGTTGTGTCCCGACCTGGATCGGCACCGCTGACATATTGGTGGTGGTGGAGGCTTCCTGCGTCACGATGGACACGTTAGCCTGTTCAGACAGGGCTTCAAGAAACGCCTTTGACCCGGCAAAACGGCCATTCAGGATGGTCAGGCCGCTGGTCATCGCATCGCTGGCGGTTCCGGCAAAGGCATTGGCCACCGAGCCGCTTACTCCACCGGAGGAAAAGACCATATCCCAGTCGATGCCGAGCTGGTCTTCCCGGTGTTTGGTCAGACTCAGGACTTCAACGTTAATCACGACCTGGCGGTTGAGTTCGCTGTTGCGATCGTCAATGTAGTGTTTGATGTTGTCGAGCACCTGCGGCGTATCCGTCACCGTCAGCATCCCGGCAGACAGAAACTCACGACCCACACCTGGCGTCAGCATCGACTGAATGGATTTATCCAGGTCGGCATACAACGACGTTTTAAGGGAGGTTTTGGTTGTCTGCTCAGTATCAGTATCCCCGGATAATCCGCCGGAGCTGCCGGACGAACCGCCTGACGTACCGTTACTGGATGTGGTGCCTGACACGACTTTGGAGCTGAAGTCCGTCACGTTATCCATGAACAAAATCGGATAGTGGCGGGTATCGAGGAAAAAGACTGAAACGTGGCCGTGGTCATAGCGCCAGGACAGGCCCATGCGGGTGGTGACGTTATCCAGTAATCCGGCTGCCGACCCCTGCCAGTAAACCCCGTGCAGAGTTTTACCGGTACTCACGGGTCCGCCGCCGGTGGATGCCATTCCCGCCAGAGAAGGCATCCCGGAATCCACTTTCGGTAAAGGCAGATTCCCTTTTATCGGCGCGGTTTCACTGCCTCCCCCGTCTGCAATCGCTGACTGGGCATCGGCGGTGGCTGTGGCCGGAACCCGGCAACTTTTGCTGATAAAGGCCAGCACGTCGTTCAGGGAAACGGCACCTGGTCGAGTAAAGGTCACAGAGCACGGCGGCAGCTGGGATTTCTGGTTCTGCTTCGCAATCGGAACCGGGTTGATCCATTGCCCGGACATTTCCGTGACCGGGGGGATGTGGGATGCGTCGTGCATCGCCGTGTTGCCGCGTGCGAAATCAGAATCTGTTTTGTGCAGCGTATGGTTAATGTTGCCGAGTGAACTGCACCCGGACAGGCCAAAGGTCAGCGCGGTGAGAGCGGCCAGCGCCGTGAAGGAAGGGGTTTGCATAGTCAGTCCAGAAGAATCAATTAATTGAGGTACACCACACTGCCGTCGGGTATGGATGACGGCACGGTGACTTTCATATCTGTGCCGATGGCATCAATCAGACGTCCATTGGCGACTCTGCCCATCAGTGCCGAGGCTTCACTGGTCTTCTCCAGTTGCCACAACAGGCCCGGTGCGTCGGGCTGCCAGACGTATACGCGGGATGCCTGAATAATGTGATGGCCATTTTTAGGCGGCATCACCGGAAGGGTGCTATCGGGAACCGTGCCGTCAGTTTGTGGGTGGTCATAGAGGTAATCGTCGAGGGCGGACATGTAAGCGACGGTCTGATCGGCCTGCTGTTCGGCGGATACCGAAGCGGCCGAATGGGTGTTGAGTGCGTGCGTATTACTGAGGGTGACAACCGACATCAGAATGGTCATCACACAAGCCAGAAGCCAGACCATGATCACCTCGAAGGTTTATCATCCACCGTAACAAGGCACTGAGGGGTGGACGTCCCGGCATAAAGCGGGGTGGTGGCTTTTTCATACAAGCTGAATATACCGGTCAGTGCTTCTTTCCAGGTGCCGGTGAAACTCAGCGGTGCATCAATACGGTAATTAACCGGCGTCACCCACTGCACGCTCCAGTGTCCACTGTGACAATCTGCCGTGGCGGCCCAGGCATAAATCACATCCCGGAGAGTCTGGCCCGTTTCGGCCCGCCAGACTCGCGTCGGCACGGGCGGAGGAGTATGTATGACCGGGCTGATAAGTACCGGGGGCGCTTTAGGTACAGACGGTGTGGTGATTGCCGCTGCGCTGGCCGTGGTACTAAAGGGATTACGTGGTGAAGGAGAGACTGGCGCTTTGGCCGCTGGTGTGCAGACTGACGCTGACAGCTGGGCCTGGCCCTGAAGGTCAACCACCACCTGTTGTGACGCCCACATGATGGTCATCGTCAGATGATAATGTCCGGCCAGCTGGTCGAGAACGTGCGGCCACGTATTTTTGCCGTACCAGTTAACGTGTGTCCGGAAGGACTGTTTTACAGGGTTTGACAGGGTATAAGTCCAGCCGGGCGGGATAATGGCAAATAGCGCTTCTGAAAGAGGTTTGTTGTGTCCGTTGTTTTTCACCATCACCGGTAATACGGGGGGGGTACCGGTAAAGCGGACATAGGATAAATCAGACGTACAACGGGATGAGAGGGGCGTTGCTGCATTTGCGGCATGACAGCCAGCTAAGAGTAAAGGGAATATTAATGCGCGCTTCACCGTAATCCTCCCCAGTATTTTCGCGTGGTAATGCCTGTAGGCCGGGGTGAACCCGGATGCAATTTTCTATTAAGCATTGAGGTTCCTGATCAGGTTTAAAAATAAATATGTGGCTATGCCCCTTTGAGGCACACCCATATATTTGCCGTTCACATTAAATCGCTACGGCATAACGATGCCCCGCTACCGTTGGGGTGTGTTTGCTGGATTACTGCGGCCATCCAGCCAGGCGTAGCGCAAATTGTTAAAGAACTGAGGTTTCCCTCCGAATATCGATGCATCCGATATTCGGACTCCTTCACAGCATGTGTGTGGAGCCAGGCCGGACCCTGTAAAAAGGGTGCAGCGGTCCCTGAGCTGAATCATTCAGCTCATAAGAAACGAGATTTAAAACGTGCGTAGACCGCCCCGTTAAAGGGGATTAAGCATTACAGATTAGATGGTTAGAGTGTGGGGCAGATTAGCGCGTACTAAGCTCGGCAGTTGCTCTCATCACGTCAAGAAGATGGAGCAGTTCTTTCTTTTTAGAGCGCCCGTTCCTTTTGGCAGAATCTTCAAGGAAGTGATTAAGGGATTCCGACAGCTCAACGGTGATGTATTTCTTCTTAAAGGATTCGGTTGAGGTTCGTTGTTGAATTACGCTCATCAGCTACATCCAGTAAATATCAGGTTGTGTAAAAGTTGAGATAATTCTAACGAATAGCGATGAAGATGGAAGGTGGCATTTTCTGCTACCTTCCATCCGAAGGTGAAATATGCTAGCTGGTTGGGTGGTATATCGTAAATGGTTGGATTCCATTAGATAATTCTGGCGGCGTGAAGTTGAGCCACCCTAATTTCACGATTTCGGGCATTATTTCTGTATTTGTATCTAACTGTAAATAATCGAGGGTTATTTCAGCGCCTCGCTCAATGCGCTTACGAGCGCCGCTTAACGAAATACCCAAAGTATTTGCAATATCTTTTACTATCAGTCCTGTGCAGTACAAATATAATGCAGACCACTGCTTATCCGTTAATAGTGAATAAGGAGTCAGTAATTTATGGTCCTGGACAGGTGAATCTGAACCTTGATGATACATGCCTGAAAACTCATGCCATGAAACTGCAAAAAATTCGATTGCAGTGACATTTCCAGCATCTGACGTGTACGGCATACGGTAAAAGAAATACGGAACATGGTGCTTAATGGTTCCAGAAGGAAAGAACTCACGAGCAAAACTGGCTTTTTTATCACGTATCACAAGGTTTTCATGTTTCCTGATGTTGTCAGAAAATTCGCTATCAAACCCTGTTAGCTCCTGGAATGTTTTTCCTGTTACATCATAGGTGAGAGGAAGCCCAAGAAGCTCCCTGTATGCTTCATTTGCATAAATGTAACGATGTTCAAGGTCTTTTATACCAGCAGGCTCAGTCGTTGATTCATATGCATAAATACGCGACATCCCTACGGATGCTGCCGCTGCATTCACTGCTTGATATCCTTTGAAAAGAGCAATACGATCTCTGACAGCCATAAGCCGCCTCCTTATCAGGTGGTTTATCGGTAGCCCGGCCAGGTATCGCAAGTACCAGGTCGGGCGCTCATTAATCCCTCAAAATAAAATCCAAAACAGATTCGAATTAAATCCGTTATAGATTCGATGATCTTTTATTATTATCTGTAATTTTTTTTAGCGCTTTGATTATTCGTGCTTAATTATTTAGTTAATAAGGGAGTTTCATATTGGTTTTGTGCAAAAAATGCGGATTGTATTAATCACGGGTTGTTGCGATATGGGTAATTTTGGGTAGAATGTACGGCAAGTCAGTTCACTGACGAAGGGAAAGGGTTTGATACGAAGTGGGTATCACCTAAAAAGCAAAACCCCGAGAATCATGCTCTACTTTGGCGAGCGGACATGATAATCGGGGTTCAGGTCGAAACCTAGAAAGGATTATACCGCACCATGCGTACATTTCAACTTTTGCTACTCGCCATAAGTACGGGTAGTGGTGTCTGAGCAGAAACACTTTCAACGGCGACATTGGTCGCAACTCGATACGAACGATCAGGTTCGCTTCTGGCAGGACGTAGATGATGGCTCCACTTCATCGTTTCTGACGTCTCCCGGTAAAAAGAAAACCCGTCGTCGTCGTGGTGAACACTCCACAAAACCCAAATGCGAAAACCCGTCATGGTTCCGTGCGGCTCACTACAAAAAACTGGGTGGCCAGCTTGGTCGCATTTATAACCTCCTTGTAAAATCTGACCCGGACACCGGCAAAACACAGCTACGCAAACACATGTCCCGACACCCGCTTTATGTGAAGGAACGGCAGCGTGCTGGCCGGAAGAATGCATTTAAACCTGAGAAGCAACGGATGATCGACAGCATCTGGCCGTTACTTGTCAGTTTTTGCGATGCAGCACACCATGGTGTGGGGATGTGTACCTCCCGTCTGGCCAGAGAACTGAGTCCAAAGGACAAAAAGGGAAATGTCATCCCCGGTACCGAGGTGACCGTCTCGCGCATGTCCAATTTGCTGGCAGAACAGGTTCGGTATGGCGTCCTGGCGTTCTCGTCTGAAAAGGAATGGGATCGAGAAACCCGGACCTGGCTTCCGAAATATGTCTGGATAACTGAGCTCGGGTTCAGCATGCTGGGTGCCGACCCGGTAAAGCTGCGCCACGAACAAGAAAAACGCCTCCGACTGAGTGCTGAGCGTGAGCAGCTAATCAAGCTTGGACTTATGCACGAAGGTGAAGACATCTCTCCTGCGCACGCCAGACGTCGCTGGGCAGAAAACTGCACCCTGGCCGCCCTGAAGTTTCGACGTAAGAAAGGTGCGGAGCGCAAAAGAGCCAACCGCCTGGCCCGGCTTCCCCGTGACAGCCAGGTGTATGAGATGAGTAAGTTCATCTTAAAAACCATGCCCCCTGACGAGGCATATTGGTGCACGTCAGAACGACTTGAGCAGTTGGCCATTCAGCGCCTCTACCAGCTGAAGTTGTTTGAAGCGCCGCCTTCTTAGCGAAATAACCCTTGGAATAAAACAATGAAAGCCCCTCCGGGGCTATTTGTGCTTCCTGTTATCTATTGAAACGGCGCGAATTTAACCACCGCAGGACGCCTTTTCCGCCCAAAGGTCCCGGAAGGGACTTCACATATGGATATCGACACCAGGACAGTGAGTTATGAACAGAAATCCGCAAACGAATAAGCGTAGAAATCCACAACTGAGTAAAGGAGAATCCGCAATTTATTCTTAACCCCCTTTTTTATCCCTGTTCACTTCGTTTCAGGGAGATCCCTTATCTCCGTGCACACTGTGGAAAACAACATAGAGGACTTCACTTGCTGCGGCCGGAACGGCCACGCCGTTCAGAGAACGACAGAATTAGCACCCCACGCTAACGCATGGGGCAGTGAGAACAGAATCGTGAGAAGACCACAGTCACGCCTGTGAGCTTTGAGGGATTGGACAAATCCGCCACAGGCGGATGCGGCAGAAAATAGTTACAACATGCGCTTATGCATTCCTAAACATCGGTCCTGCGCAAATCTGAAACATTAGCGCTGGCCCCACCACTGAAAAGCCCCGCCGCCCCGGCCCTTTGGGCCGGAAAGACGTCGCTTTTAATAATGGATGTTGTAACTAGACTAAGGAGTAGCTGTTAGTTGTGTTGCTGCGGCGTACTGAGTAACACGCTCGTAAGCGGCCCTTTGGCCCGCTAACGCGGAGATACACCACGCCTGCGGCTACGCCTTGTCGTGGCCACTCCGACCGCGCAATGAGTTTTCTGTATTGCTTATAGCGGGTATGGCTTTGCAGGGTGGTGGTTTGGTTTGGTGGAACCTATCAATTGGATTAGCGGCTACGCCGCGTCTCCGGCGACACTAACCAACGGTATTACATGGAAATTCTGTTGTCGCCTCTTTCTAAATGCCGAAAAACGTCACTTAAGAGCGACAAAAAAACTTGTGCGAACGTCACTTTTAAGAGACAATAGATACCTATTAGGGAATGAGGAAATGCGAATGTATAAATCGCAAATCTACCAGGATGTAAACGGAGATAAACCGTTTAAAAATTGGCTGGATAAACTCAAAAAGAAAGACAGAGTTGCGGCAGCAAAGATTGATACCCGGTTAGACCGGGCTGAAGCAGGGAATTTCGGAGATCATAAATTTGAAAGAGAGGGTGTCTGGGAGTTACGGATCGATTATGGACCAGGCTACCGCGCTTACTATTCTGTAGAAAACGGACACATAATCCTCCTGCTTATCGGTGGTAGCAAAAAAACCCAGAGCGCGGATTTAGATAAGGCAGTGGAATACCTCAAAGACTATAAATCGAGGGCAAAGTAATGACAGCAACGACTAAAAAGGAGGCCGCCCGAGTGGCGGCTAACAACGAACATGCGCCAGCAGTAGAGCGCGACAAACTCATGATTGAAGAGTTACGCGCCGATCCTGATTATGCTGACTTGTATCTTAAAACAGCACTTGAGGATATTAACGAACCTGGTGGTCTGGGGGGCTTTCTCATCGCTTTACGGCGTGTGCTCGAAGCTCGCGGGGGTATCACCGAGGCAGCAAGAAAATCCGGCCTTGCACGTCAAAGTATTTACCGCGCACTGTCCGAGAAAGGTAACCCAACGATAACAACACTTGCACAGCTCGCGGCTGTTGCTGGCTTACAGCTCACTCTGAGTAAACGGTGACTGTTCCCCGCTGAAAACGGCGTGGCTTGATTGGAGAAGATGAATAATGTTGTATCCCATTGCTATCGAAGCCGGTGATGATCTGCACGCATTTGGTGTGACCGTTCCAGATTTGCCTGGCTGTTTTTCAGCCGGTGATACGATGGATGAAGCTATCGCTAACGCAAAAGAAGCGATCACCGGGCATATTGAGTTGCTGGTTGAGTTGGGCAGAGATATTCCCGCTGTATCACCGGTCGGCATTCTTGCGAAAGATCCAGAGTTTGCAGGTTATACATGGGCCGTTGTAGATATCGATGTAACCCGGTTGCTTGGGGGTTCTGAAAAAATCAACGTAACACTGCCAAAGTCGCTAATTGACCGAATCGACCGTTGTGTTGCAAGAAACCCAGAGTTTAAATCCCGCTCTGGGTTTCTTGCCCAAGTCGCGCTTGAGCGGATCTCAAAATCAGCATAGGTGAACGGCAGTAAGGTACCTAAATTCATACCGGGCATTGCTGCTGTGATATTATCGCGTTCCTAGACTGACGTGATCCCGGCA
>CAUEHT010000081.1:0-102689 GCA_958510875.1 Endomychus coccineus
GTATGGACATTATTCTGTGTACCTTATTTATTTCTTTTCTGTATTTTTCCACCCCCATAGCCTCTGCCCATATCGGGGCTGCATACAATACTATTGATGTTGCACAGGCACATAGTAGTTTTCTTTTATTTTCCGAAGGTCCCCCTAAATTTGGTATGATTATTTCTAATTTTTTCATTGTTTTCAGCGCCTTTTGTGTCACCTTTTCTATATGTTTCCCGAATATTAGCCTTTTGTCTATCGTTACTCCTAAATATTTTGCTTCGTCTTTTGTTTCTATTACAGTGTCTTCGAATCTGAAACTCATTTGATTCTCTCTCTTGCATCCGATCAATAGTACCGCTTCTGTTTTTTGCGGTGCCACTTCTAGCTTATTTTCTTTCATCCACATCGCTATTTTTTTTAGAGCTTCTTCTGCTTTTTTTATCAAGCTTTCTCTACTGTTTCCCTTTATTACCAGAGCCAAGTCATCGGCGTAAGCTATTGCCTGCGTCCCTTCTGGGTATTGGATCTGCAGGACCCCATCATACAGTACATTCCATAATAATGGACCCAGTACAGATCCCTGCGGGACTCCCGCCGTGGTTTCCATCTCACTTCCGTCTGTTAATATTATTTTTCTCTCGTTCAGGTAGTCGCTTATTATGTTTTGTAGGTACTTGGATATTTTTTTTTCCCTCAGTCTTTTCTTTATAATTTGCCAGCTTGCAGAGTTAAACGCGTTCTTCACGTCTATTATTATGAGTAGTGCTATTGTCCTTTTCTTACCATATTGAGCTCCTTTAGCTATGCTCACTACCTTATTTAGGGCATCTATCGTGGACCTTCCTGGCATGAAGCCATATTGATGTTTTGATATTCCGTTTCTTTCCTCCAGTTCTTCTCTTATCCTATTTCCTATTATTTGTTCATATACTTTCCCCATTGTGTCTAATAAACATATCGGTCTATACTGTCTCGAGTCCTTTTCTCCCTTTTCTGTCAATATGACTTTTGCTCTTTTCCACCGGGTAGGGAAGCTATTTTTTTTCAGCAGATTGTCATATAGTTCCAACATTTGTTTTGGGCACTCCTTTATGGTCTCTTTTATAATTTCCGGTACTATTTTGTCTGGCCCCGGCGCTTTCCCATTCTTAATTTTATTTGCTGCTGTTATAAGTTCTGTCATGGTTAATTTCGGCGCATCTGTCTTCTTCCCTATTCTTGTTACTTTATTGTGTTGCGGAAATAACTTCTTTATTATTTTTTCTTCTTCTTCTATTCTCAAACTTAATTTATCATGAGTCGTTTTCAGTCTATTGGTCGCTATTTTGTATGCGCTACCCCAGGTGTCATTTTCTATATCGTTTATCATGCTTTTCCATTTTTCTTTCTTTGAGTTTTCAATTTCTTTACGTAGATTCTTCTTAGTTATTTTATACGTTTCTTCCTCTTCCTTGTTTACAATGTTCTTTGTGTGATTTCTTGTTATCCTTCTTCTTCCTTTATTGCATTCTTTTCTTAGTTCCTCTATCTTCTGGTTCCACCAATATGGTACTTTGTCTAGGTAGCTTTGTTTTCTCAGGGCTGCAGTTTTTTCAGCCGATTTTATATTTCTTGTCATTTCGTCCACTGTAACATTTTGTTTTTCCATAGTTAGAAGTTTAATAGTTTCCGCATATATATTTTTGTCTATTACTACCATTCCTGCTGTTTTCTGCCTTGCTTTTCTGTTTACTTTGTTCCGTATATCGAAACTTATATATCTATGATCACTGCTTGATTCTTCATCATGTACCTTCCAGTTCTCAATTTTGTCCCATATCCTCGTATGCGCCATTGTGAGGTCGATAACTGATGTGCCCGTTTTTCTGATTAGTGTGGGTTCTTTTCCTTTGTTTACAATCATCATATCCGTTACTGTTGCCCATTCCCTTATTTCTGTCCCCCTTTTATCTTCAGTTTTTGATCCCCATAGTGGGCTTTTACCATTGAAGTCTCCAGCTACTATGCAAGGTAGCTTTTGTGTTTTAACACTGTCCTGTAGATCTTGCAAGATATTTTCCACCTGCATTTTTGTTTCATTTGGAGATATGTAGCAACTATAAATTACCAATTCCTCCAATTCGTTCCAGACAAAACCTTGCCCTTGCCCCCTATTATATACTTTTGGTCCCTTCTTCATTATTTTTATCCCTGCATCCCCATTGTTGCATGTATACCATTTTTCTTTTCCTATCCTTTTTTTGTTTATTTCACTGCCTATTATGAGTCCTACTTCTAACTTAGTTGTTGTTTCGATGAGTAGGTCATGTGCTAAGGCGCATCTATTCAGATTTATTTGAAGCACCCTTTCTACTGTATCGGCCTGTTTGAGCATTTCTATAATATTTCTTTCACTCTTCCCTTTCTCTTCAATGCATTTAATGCCTTCCTATATCTTGGGCATTCTATTTTCCCTGCTCTGTGTCCTTCTATCTGGCATAGCGGACAGTAAGTCGTAGTTTCCTTACATTCTCTCCCTTGGTGTCCATTTTTCCCGCATTTTCTACAGTGTCCCTGCAGGCTCTCTTCGCTGCAGTCTTTGGCCACGTGTCCTGTGTTCCAGCATCTATAGCATTTATCTATTCTAATTTTTTCTTCTATTGTGCATTGTATCAGACCAATTTGTATTTTCCCCATTTTTATCAATGTTTCTGCTATCTGTTTTTCTATCTCCACTTCCGCTGTCTGTGTATTTCCTCTTCCAATTTTCCTCCATGATACCTTGATATGCGTGTTTATTTCGCACTTTATTGTTTTGATAATTTCTTGTATGATCTCTTCATCTGTCGTTATCTCGTCCATTTCTTTGATGATAATCGCTTTTTTTTCACCTCTATTCGGTTTTCTTATCTTAACGTCATTCCATTTTTCTTCTATGACTGTTTTTATATTTTCTGTTCCTTCCCCTTGCTCCATGATGATTAATATTTCATCCTGCCTTGTTTTCCTTATACTTTTTATCCCTTGTTTTACCCCTGAGTTTGTTAAATCCGCTCTTAGATTTCTAAGCATATCCGCGTACGTGGTGCCTTCCTTTTTAAGTACTATTGCCTCACTTGGGAATCTCTGTCTGTTGTTTTGTGGCATGTTTTTTCCCCCAGGTTTGATGTGTATTTTTATTTTTATATTCATGCCTCGGAATACATATTCCGTAATTTTCCTCAGCAGTTTGTAATTTATCTCACTCGGTTTTGGGAATGCTATCTCTTTCATTCCTATTTCTCCTATTTTATCTTTTGCTTTTTCCATGATTTCTGTCCATTGTTTTGTTGTTGTTGCCTCTGATTCTATCTTAATTATATTTTCCTCCTTTGTGTATGTTCTGTCATCTATTTTTCTATGCGTTTGTATTTGCAAATGTCCTACTTCTTCTTTTGGCTTTTTTATTTGGTCTATTCCATTGTATTTCTCCTTATATGCCTTCCATAGTCCAGATTCTAATCTCTTATCTTCCTCTTTTATTAGTACTATTAGGTGGTTTTCGTTTCTCTCTTCCTTTGCTAGTGGGTTTCCCTCTATTATTTCCGTTGTTTGATATAGTTCCTCCGGCCAATCTTGTTCAATAATTTCCTCCGCGCTTGTTGCTTGGTCGAATTCCTCTTGTGTTATTTTATTCTCTCCCATTTCAGACGTTTGTGTGGCTATTTCCCTCGTTTTAGTTTCTTTTTTATTTTCCCCTACTTCCGTCGTTTGTATGGCGATTTCCCTAGTTGTTGTTTTTTTTCCTCCTATTGTAGTTTTTTCTTCCTTTGTCCACATTTCCTTAATCACTTGTTTAAGTAGTTTGCTTTTCTTTTTCAATTCTTTTGCCATGCTCTTGATTTCAACTTTTGTGTTGATATTTATTTCCGTTAGCCCTTGTAGATCTTCTATTATGCCTATCATCTCTATGAGCTTGTCCTCGGTGTCTTGTTTTTCTTGTCTGCTCCAGCCTTGTTTTTTTTCTTCCCTATCCCTTTCCCATTGGTCAGTTTTTTTTTGTTTCTTTTCATCTTTCTCTGATCCTGGACTCTCTCTCTTCCTTTTGTTATATTCTTCCCATTGAAAACCTTTCGTTTTCTTTGAGGGTATACTCCCCAAGGATCCAGTTCTATTCCTATTTTCTGGGTTTTCGTACGATCCTTCGCTGTCTTCTTGTATTTCTATTACCTCTTCGTTTCCCATTTCCTTGTCTACCGGGCTTCCGGCTCCTCCTGTCGGGGTGCAGAGTTGTTTCAGGATTTCGAAAGAAGAATTTCCTACTTCTTTTTCTCCCGGCCTATCTTCCTGAGATGTAATCTCTCTTTCAATTCCCATTTTAGAGACATTAACTACAGGTGATCTAGATAGCTTCTTTCCCTTAGATTTTTGGAGGAGCGCCCTTTCGTAATCTTCTCTATTTTGTCCATCCTCCTCGAAAACATTTCCTTTCTTTTTATAATTTGATTTATTTGCCATGATTGGTCCCACGATAAGCAGGGGAATTAATTGGTCCGCCCCTGCAGAGCCCCGCATGCAGAGGTAAGGCTATATACTGCGGAGGTCGCCCGGTATCCGCAGGTTTTTTCGACTTCGCTGTCGGTTATATTATAGAGGTTTCCTCCTCATAAGCCGGCCGGTTAAGGCAAGCTCCCCGTTTCCAGATCCCACAGAACACTCCTCTCAGACTCGCCTCTCTGCGGTTCGCTCTGTGGTCCAGATTTGCGGTATTAGCGGGTGGTAGGCGAGCAACCACCCTCGGCTAAGGCCCTTGGGATGCCAACCCCAAATTGCTTTACAGCACTTTGCCCTAGGTTGAGTCATTCCTTGGTTTTCACTACTCGCCCTCGATCTGTCCGACTTGGGAAACCCTGCCAGGAGTCTCTTTCGAGACTCCCGCCGGCATAGCTCTCAGGTTCATTGTAGTTACTTAAGCCCCTCCACCAACGACAAGGTGACATGACTCCTAGAAAGGGAACCTAACCTAACCTAACCTAACCTAACCTAACCTAACCTAACCTAACCTAACCTAACCTAACCTAACCTAACCTAACCTAACCTAACCTAACCTAACCTAACCTAACCTAACCTAACCTCTAACCTAACCTAACCTCTAACCTAACCTCTATCCTAACCTCTAACCTAACCTCACCCACTTTTTTCAGTTTCTTCATTTTCTTCACTTTCTTCACTTTCTTCACTTTCTTCACTTTCTTCACTTTCTTCACTTTCTTCACTTTCTTCACTTTCTTCACTTTCTTCACTTTCTTCATTTCCTTTCTACCTTTTCTTCCTTCTTCGTTCTTCGTCCTTCATCCTCTATCAAACTAAGCGTATTAAAGTTATGTTGCGTTGCGAACCTTTCACACCACAACAAACCTTCAGTTAGTGGAACTTTTTGCGGAACGACCCTACAGCGTATCGATCCTATAGCGTAAAGGATCTTCAGCTTACCAAACCTTGATGTATCATAATTCAGCGTAGCAGACTCTTCTTAGCAGACTCTTCGTAGCGAACTCTTCGTAGCGGACTTTGCGTAGCTAATTTACCTTATTTAACTTACCGTACCGAACTTATCGAACCGAATCGAATCACTTATTGTACCAAATCGATTCAGTTATCGTACCGCATCGAATAACTTATCGTGTCGAATCGAATCACTACCCGTACAAGTTTATAGTACCGAACTTACCGTACCTAACTTACCGTATGGATCAACCAGTACCGAACATACCGTATGGATCATGTCGTACCGAAGTTACCGTATGGATCAATACAGTATCGAATTTTAGCGTTTTAGCGTATCGAACTTAGTTGTATTGAATCTCAGCGTATCATGCGTATCAAACTTATTTGTATTGAATCTTAGCGTATCAAACTTTCGCGTATTGAACTTTTGAATCTTTGCGTATCAAAGCATAATAAACCTTGACGTACCGAACTTTAGCATATCGAATCTTCACGTACCTAAGTTTAGAATATTGAACCTTGACGTACCGAACTATCGCATTTCGAAACTTGACGTATCGAACTTTAGCATATCGAAACTTGACGTACCGAACTTCGGCTTATCGAAACTTGACGTACCGAACTTTAGCATATCGAAACTTGACGAACCGTACTTTAGCATATCGAAACTTGGCGAATCGAACCATGACGTACCGAACTTTAGCGTACAGAACTCAAGCGTACGAACATTTAGCGTATTGTAGTATAGGAATCTTCCATCCCTAAACGAGTTTACCTAGAATCCCGGAATTATAGAAGATGACCTTATTTATATTGAATGTTATGTAAGTATATGTTTAGATCTCGGATCTCGGCCACCAAGCATTACGTCAATATATTAAACATTTTGGTTGGCACAGATACCTTGACATTCTAGGCTAGTTTAGTAGAACAACAACAATAAACAGTAATGACATAATATATATAATTAGGTAGAGCATTGAGAATAAGATATAGTATATTCATACATCATTGATGCGGATGGATGGTATTGTGAATGATCCATACTTGTAATTATTGTAATGAGTATAGAGTAAGACATTGAGCTATAATGGCGTCGAACTCTAAGTTGAAGTAAAGTGTAACCCTTTTGTAAAGTGATGTGTTTCTATTCCCTATACCCACACCAGAACCACGGGTCAGCTTAAGGCTAACCGCCCAACTTAAGATCTGATCCCCACAGTATCGAACTTACCGTACCGAACTTACCGTACCGAACTTAGCGTACCGAACTTAGCGTACCGAACTTAGCGTACCGAACTTAGCGTACCGAACTTAGCGTACCGAACTTAGCGTACCGAACTTAGCGTACCGAACTTAGCGTACCGAACTTAGCGTACCGAACTTAGCGTACCGAACTTAGCGTACCGAACTTAGCGTACCGAACTTAGCGTACCGAACTTAGCGTACCGAACTTAGCGTACCGAACTTAGCGTACCAAACTTAGCGTACCGAACTTAGCGTATCGAACTTAGCGTATTGAACTTACCGTATTGAACTTACCGTACCGAACTTGGCGTACCGAACATTAGTGTATCGTATCTTAACGTACCGAACATTACCGTATCGTACCGACTGTATCGTACCGTACCTTACCGTATCGAACCTTGCATTTATTTAAATACTTTTTTTATTTCAATTTTAATTTTTATTTATAATCATTTATATTTACATACATATTTATATTTATATCTAATAATTTTTATTAATTTTAGTTTTCATTATTTACAATTTTTTCAATTATATTCGATTATTTTTTATAATTTTCAATTATTTTCAATGATTGTTAATTATTTAAAATTGTTTTTTCATTATTTTTCATTATTTAAATTATTTAAATCATTTGAAATCATTTTCAATTATTTTTCAATCACTTACAATTAATTTTAATCAATTTTAATTAATTTCAATCAATTTTGATCAATTTTGATTAATTTCAATCAATTTTAATTAATTTAAATTAATTTTAATTAATTTCAATCAATTTTAATCAATTAAAATCAATTTCAATTAATTTTAATCGATTTTAATTAATTTTGATTGATATTCATTTGTATTTATTTTTATATTCATTTATTTATATTCATTAATGTATTTATTGTAAATTATTTAAAATTATGTTACATCATTTTTCATTATTCAAATTTTTTTCAATTAATTTTAATTATGAAAAATTAATTTTCAATTAATTTTATTCAATTTTAATCAATTTCAATTTATTTAGATTAATTTCAATCAATTTTAATTAATTTAAATCAATTTCAATTAGTTTCAATTAATTTTGTTTGATTTTAATTTATTTGTATTTATATTTATTTAATTATATTAATTTTATTTATTTATTTATATCTATTCATGTATTTATTAATGTCTCTATGTATTTATGTATTTATTTATGTAATCAATTTAAATCAATTTCAATTAATTTTAATTAATTTCAATTAATTTTGATTGATTTTTATTATTTGTATTCATATTTATTCAATTATATCTATTCATTAATTATATCTATTTATGTATTGTTTAATGTATTTATAGTAAATTATTTTTAATTATTTAAATCATTTTTCATTATTCAAATTATTTTTAATTAATTTTGATCATTTAAAATCAATTTTTAATTAATTTCAATCAATTTTAATTAATTTTGATTAATATCAAACAATTTTAATTAATTTCAATCGATTTTAATTAATTTTAATTAATTTTAATTAATTTGAAATAATTTCAAATTGTTCATTTATTCATCAATCAATTAATCAATTTATTAATTTATCAATTAATCGAATTATTTATTAATCAAATTCATCAATTAATTAAATTTA
Organism: Endomychus coccineus; assembly: GCA_958510875.1. Taxonomy (NCBI): domain Eukaryota; kingdom Metazoa; phylum Arthropoda; class Insecta; order Coleoptera; family Endomychidae; genus Endomychus; species Endomychus coccineus. Next base: position 8,316 of record CAUEHT010000081.1, read on the forward strand.
TTAATCAATTAAATTTATTAATTAATTAAATTTATTAAATGATTAAATTTACTAATTATTTAAATTTATTAATTAATTGAATTTATTAATTAATTAAATTTATTAATCAATTGAATTTATCGATCAATTAAATTTACTAATCAATTAAATTTATTAATCAATTAAATTTTTTAATCAATTAAATTTTTTAATCAATTAAATTTATTGGTCAATTAAATTTATTAATCAGTTAAATTTATTAATCAATTAAATTTATCAATTAATTAAATTCAATCAATTTAATCAATTTAATTGATTAAATTAATTTAATTAATTCAATTACTTAAATATTTAATTATTCAATTATTCAATTATTTTATTATTCAGGTAATTATTCAGTAAATATCATCAATTATTAATCATTATTAATTATCATCAGTTATTATTAATTATTAGTAATTAACAATAATTAGTAATAATTAATAACCAATTATTTAATTAATTAATAATAATAAATTGATATTAATTGATAAGTAATTATTATTAATTTTTATCAGTTATTATTATTATTATCAATTAATTATGTTTAATTAATAGTAATTAACAATAATTAGTAATAATTAATAATCAATTATTTAATTAATTAATATTAATAAATAGATATTAATTGATATTAATTTCTTCTTCCTATTCTTCATATTCATCATATTCTTCCTTTTCATCCTATTCTTCCTTTTCATCCTTTTTATCCTATTCTCATCCTATTCTCATCATATTCTCATCCTATTCTCAGTATTCTTCCATCATCCTACTATCTTCCTATTCTTCCATCATCCTACTATTCTTCCTATTCTTCCATCATCCTACTATTCTTCCAATTCTTCCAATTCTTCCTCTTCTTCCTCTTCTTCCTCTTCTTCCTCTTCTTCCTCTTCTTCTTCTTCTTCCAATTCTTCCAATTCTTCCTCTTCTTCCTCTTCTTCCTCTTCTTCCTCTTCTTCCTCTTCTTCCTCTTCTTCCTCTTCTTCCTCTTCTTCCTCTTCTTCCTCTTCTTCCTCTTCTTCCTTTTCTTCCTTTTCTTCCTTTTCTTCCTCTTTTCCTTTCCATTCTTTACTTCCTTTTCTTCCTTTTCCTTGTTTATTTATATACTTATTTTTATTTCTATCAATTTTTATTTTTATTTTAATATTTATTTTAATCCATTCCAATTTCTATTTACATTCATATTTACATTTATATTTACTTTTATATTTACTAATTTTTATTAATTTTCGTAATTTTTCATTATTTTTATTTTTTTAAATTATGTTCGATTATTTTTCATAATTAACAATTATTCAATTTTAATCAATTTCAATCAATTTTAATCAATTTTAATTATTCGTGATTAATTTAAATTTAAATTAATTTTGATTGATTTTTATTCATTTGTACTTATATTTATATTTATTCAATTATATTAATTTCTATTTATTTATTTATATATATTTATGCATTTATTTATGTGTTTATGTGTCTTTATTGATTTATTTATTATCTCTAGGAGGGAGCCGAAGAGGTGGATAGGAGGGAGTATATGAGGGTGAAAACGAGCAAACCCAAGATGGAGGACAAGACGGAGGCCAGAATGGCGACAAAAGCGAAGGTAGCTAGTGGAGATAAAATGAGCTCATCATTAGAGGAAAGTATAGAAAGTCACAAAATACTAAAGAGATGAAAACACAAAAGGTCACCCGAGCTAACAGAGGAAGTGTTGAAAGAAAGAGAAGTCGTACTGGAAAACGCGGCTGAAAAGTATCAAAATAGAGAAGGACAAAATAAAAGACGAATGACACAAACTCCAAAAAGAAAAAGAAAAAATGGAAGAGATAATAAGGACGAAATCTCCCGTCTGAAAGCAGAACTAAAAAGGTAATGAAGGAGCAAACGATAATGCTAGAAGATAAACAAGGAAGTAATGAAGACACAACAACTCAGGAGAAATGGAGAGAGATACATATACTAGGAGCCATAGAAGAGGTAAAGAAAACAAACAAAAGATGTCAGAGGGAGTATAGAAAGGAACACCAATCTACAAATGAAGGCACTCCTAAACGGTTTGCAAAAACCCATGGAGATATTAGATAGAAAATAAATGAATGGCTGAGTATGAAAAAGGACATAAGGGACAAAGAAAAAGTGAGCAGGGAGACCTAGAGACCAGGTCAGGAAGAGCTGTTGGAAATAACCAATCCGGAAACGGTTGAGGAGTGGTCGGAAACCATAGATAAGTGGAGCAATAGCCTGTTCAAATATACAATGATCGAAAAGAAAAGTATAGGTGAAGAAAAAGAAATTAGAAATAAAATTCTAATAATCACTGACAAAACAGACGAGGAAGATATAAACATGGAAAAAACACCAGAGCTCAACGAAATAAAAGAGACGTTTGGCGTAAAGGAAACATCCCATAGAATTAAAGAAAACGGAGCCTGGAGAAACATATCCTCTATCTGGATAAAAGCGAAGCTCGGGGAGACAGAAAAACAGAAATATGACACTTTGTACCAAGGAAAGTAGACTTGGATAGTTTCAGGAAAATGGTAGAACTAACCTTTCACTGGACAGATACAAAGGTAATCATATATCCCTCACGGAAAATGCAAAACAGGGAGAAGACAAGGAACAGCTATGCGTATGCAGTAGAAAAAAATGGCGCAAACTCTTTAAGAGGTAGGAGAAGTGCTAAACAAGTCGGGGGAGAGTAAAGGAATCAGATCTATAAGAAGTTTGAAGGAGTAGAAACTAATTATTACAACGGACAGAGAAGGGGGTCAAAAAAAAAAGGTCGTGGAAAATTGGGGATTCGAGACGGAGGGAATCATTATTTCTACGGGACCTGGACAGCCTAACAACGGAGGGGGAGGTATGCGAAGCCCTGGAGAGAGTGATAGGAAATCTCTGTGTAAGCGAAGACATATGCAGACAGTGACAGTGAACCTCAGCAAGAAAAACGCAGATGAATTGATAATGATGAAATATGTGGCGGTAGGAATAGTTAGAGGCAAGGTAGAAAAAGAAAAATCCAATTGAAGAAATCTTAGAAATGCTGGTCCTATGCTCACGAGGCAAAAGATTGTGAAGCAAGAGGGGAAGACAACAAGAAAGAAATATGTTATAATTGCGGTATCAAGGGACATGGAAGTAGACTGAGGAGGAAAAATACTGTCCTATATGTGAAGAGAAAGGACACTCGCATGGAACATTCAAGTGTCGCGACTTTACAAAGGCACTAGGAACAGCCAGTTATCCTCATGTGATACAAGACTGATCATTAAATCATATACCAATCAACAATTAACAATTAACAATTGTCAATTATCAAATATTAATTAATAATCAATAATTAATAATTAATTACTAATTATTAATCAATTATTTATTTTTTTATTAATTATTTATTCATCAATTATACATTTATATCTATTAATCATTTATTTATCCATCAATTATTCATTTATTAATCAATTATTAATTTATTTATCAATTATTTATCTATTAATCAATCATTTATTTATTCATCAATTATTTATTTATTCATCATTAATTAATTGAATAATCAATTTATTGATCTATCAATTAATCAAATCATTAATTCATTAATTTATCAATCAATTAATCAAATTAATTAATTATTTAAAGTTATCGATTAATTAAATTCAACAATTAATTAAATTTATCAATTAATTAAATTCATCAATTAATTAAATTCAACAATTAATTGAATTCATCAATTAATTGAATTCATCAATTAATTGAATTTATCAACAAATTAAATTCATCAATCAATTAAATTTATCAATCAATTAAATTTATTTATCAATTAAATTCATTAATCAATTGAATTCATTAATCAATTTAATTCATTAATCAATTAGATTTATTAATCAATAAATTTATGAATCAATTAAATTTATTAATCAATTAAATTTATCAATCAATTGAATTTATCAATTAATTAAATGTAGTGATCAATTAAATTTATTAATCAATTGAATTTATCAATCAATAAATTTAGTTGATTGATTAATTTAATCAATTTAATTAATTTAATTATTCAATCATTTAATTATTCAATTATTTTATTATTCAGTTAATTTTTCAGTAATTATCATTAATTATTAATCTTTTTAATAATTATCAATTATTATTAATTAATAATTATTCAATTAATTATTGATCAATTATTAGTTATTAATAATTCATAATAATCAACGATAATTGAAAATAATCAATATTAATTAATAATAATTAATAATAATTGATAATAATTGATAATAATAATAATAATAATAATTAATTAATGACAATTAATAATAATTAATGAGAATTAATAATGATTAATGACAATTAATAATAATTAGTGACAATTAATGAGAATTAATGAAAATTAATGACAACGAATAATTATTAATTAATAATAATTCATGATAATCAACGACAATTAACAATAATTAATATTAATTAATGAAAATTATTAATAACCAATAATAATTAATGATAATTAATGACAATTAATAATAATTACTGACAATTATTGACAATTAATGACAATGACAATTAATGACAATTAGACAGTGAACCTCAGCCAGGAAAACGCAGATGAATTGATAATGATGAAATAGGAATGGCGGTAGGAATAGTTAGAGGCAAGGTAAAAAAAAATAGAATACAATTGAAGAAATGTTACAAATGCTGGTCCTATGCTCACGAGGCAAAAGAATGTACAGCAAGAGAGGAAGACAACAAGAAAGAAAAATGTTATAATTGTGGTATCAAGGGACATGGAAGTAGAGACTGTGAGGAGGAAAAATACTGTCCTATATGTGAAGAGAAAGGACACTCGCATGGAACATTCAAGTGTCGCGACTTTACAAAGGCACTAGGAACAGCCAGATATGCTCATGTGATACAAGACTGTGATTTAATTAACAATCAACAATCAACAATCAACAATTATTAATTATTAATTATTAATTAATAATAAATAATTAATTATCAATTATTTATCAATTATACATTTATTTACCAATTACTAATCTATTAATTATTTATTTATTCATCAATTATTTATTTATTAATCTATTATTCATTTATTTATCAATTATTTATTTATTAATCAATTATTTATTAATTCATCAATTATTTATTTATTCATCATTAATTAATTATTTAATAAATTTATTAATCTATCAATTCATCAATTAATCAAATCATTAATTCATCAATTTATTAATCAGTTAAAATTAATTAATCCAATTAATTATTTAAATTCATCAATTTATTAAATACAAGAATTAATTAAATTCATTAATTATTTAAATTCATCAATTAATTAAATTCATCAATTAATTGAATTTATCAATAAATTAAATTTATTATTCAAATAAATTTATCAATCAATTAAATTCATTAATCAATTAAATTCATTTATCAATGAAATTCATTAATCAATTAAATTTATTAATTAATTAAATTTATCAATTAATTATATTTATTAATCAAATAAATTCATTAATCAAATAAATTTATTAATCAAATAAATTTATTAATCAATTAAATTTATTAATTAATTGAATTTATTAATCAATTGAATTTATCAATCAACTAAATTTATAAATTAATCAAATGTATTGATCAATTTAATTAATTCAATTAATTTAATTATTCAATTATTTAATTATTCAATTATTTAATTATTCAATTTAATTATTCAATTATTTTATTATTCAGTTAATTATTCAGTAATTATCAATTATTATTAATTAATAATTATTTAATAATTTATTGATTATTTATTAATCAATAATAATTCATAATAATCAACGATAATCAACAATAATTAATATTAATTAATTAATTAATAATAATTAATGATAATTAATGACAATTAATATTAATTAATAATAATTAATGACAATTAATAATAATTAATAATAATTAATGACAATTAATAATAATTAATAATAATTAATGACAATCAATGACAATAATAATAATTATTAATAATTAATGACAATTAATAAAAATTAATAATAATTAAAGACAATTAATGACAATGACAATTAATGACAATGACAATTAGACAGCGACAGTGAACCTCAGCAAGGAAAACACAGATAAATTGATAATATGTGGCGGTAGGAATAGTTAGAGGCAAAGTAGAAAAACAGAATCCAATTGAAGAAATGTTACAAATGCTGGTCCTATGCTCACGAGGCAAAAGATTGTAAAGCAAGAGAGGAAGACAACAAGAAAGAAATATGTTATAATTGTGGTATCAAGGGACATGGAAGTAGAGACTGTGAGGAGGAAATATACTGTCCTATATGTGAAGAGAAAGGACACTCGCATGGAACATTCGAGTGTCGCGAATTTACAAAGGCACTAGGAACAGCCAGATATGCTCATGTGATACAAGACTGTGATTTAATTATCAATTAACAATCAACAATTAACAATTAACAATTATCAATTATCAATTAATAGTTATTAATTAATAATTAATTACTAATTATTTATCAATTATTTATTTTTTAATTTATTATTTATTCATCAATTATACATTTATTTATCAATTGTTAATCTATTAATTATTTATTTATACATCAATTATTCATTTATTAATCAATTATTCATTTATTAATCAATTATTTATTTATTAATCAATTATTTATTTATTCGTCAATTATTTTTTTATTCATCATTAATTGATTAATCAATTTATTAATCTATCAATTTATCAATTAATCAAATTATTAATTCATCAATTCATTAATCAATTAAATTTAACAATTAATTGAATGAATCAATTATTTAAATTTATCAATTAATTAAATTCAACAATTAATTAAATTCATCAATTAATTAAATTCTTCAATTAATTGAATTTGTCAATGAATTAAATTTATTAATCAATTAAATTCATCAATCAAGTAAATATATTCATCAATTAAATTCATTAATCAATTAAATTCATTAATCAATTCAATTTATTCATTGATTAAATTTATCAATTAATTAAATTTATTGATCAATTAAATTTATTAATCAATTAAATTTATAATTAAATTTATTAATTAATTGAATTTATAAATCAATTGAATTTATTAACCAATTGAATTCATCAATCAACCAAATTTATTAATTAATAAAATATATTGATTAATTTAATTAATTTAATTAATTTAATTATTCAATTATTCAATCATTTAATTATACAATTATTAAATTATTTTATTATTCAGTTAATTATTCAGTAATCATAATTAATTATTATCATTTATTATTAGTCATTATTAATTATTATCAATTATTATAAATTATTATTAATCAATAGTAATTAATTATTAATAATAATCATTATTATCAATTATTTTTGATCAATAATTATTTAATTAATTAATGATTGATTATTAACTAATAATAATTTATAATAATTAACGATAATTAACAATAATTATTATAAATCATTAATTAATAATAATTCATAATAATTAATAATAATTTATGATAATTAATGACAATTAATAATAATTAATAATAATTAATAATAATTATTGACAATTAATGATAATTAATGACAATTTATAATAATCAATGACAATCAATGACAATTAATGACAATGACAATTAATGACAATGACAATCAGACAGTGACAGTAAACCTCAGCAAGGAAAACGCAGATGAATTGATAATGATGAAATATGTGGCAGTAGGAATTGTAGAGGCAAGGTAGAAAAAGAGAATCCAATTGAAGAAATGTTACAAATGCTGGTCCTATGCTCACGAGGCAAAATATTGTAAAGCAAGAGAGGAAGACAACAAGAAAGAAATATGTTATAATTGTGGTATCAAGGGACATGGAAGTAGACTGTGAGGAGGACAATACTGTCCTATATGTGAAGAGAAAGGACACTCGCATGGAACATTCAAGCGTCGCGACTTTACAAAGGCACTAGGAACAGCCAGATATGCTCATGTGATACAAGACTGTGATTTAATTATCAATTAACAATTAACAATTAACAATTAACAATCATCAATTATCATTTATCAATTATCAATTATAGATTAATAATTAATTACTAATTATTCATCAATCATTTATTTCTTAATTAATTATTTATCTATCAATTATACATTTATTTATCAATTGTTTATCTATTAACTATTTATTCATTCATCAATTATTCATTTATTAATTTATTTATTCATCAATTATTCATTTATTCATCATTAATTGATTAATCAATTTATTGATCTATCAATTCATCAATTAATGAAATTATTAATTCATCAATTTATTATTCAATTAAATTTATCAATTAATTGAATTAATTAATTATTTAAATTTATCAATTGATTAAATTCAACAATTAATTAAATTTATCAATTAATTAAATTCATCAATTAATTAAATTCATCAATTAATTGAATTTACCAATAATTAAATTCATTTATCAATTAAATTTATCAATCAATTAAATTTATTCATGAATTAAATTTATTCATCAATTAAATTCATTCATCAATTAAATTCTTTAATCAATTAAATTCATTAATCAATTAAATTTATTAAATAATCAAATTCATCAATTAATTAAATTTATTAATCAGATAAATTTATTAATCAATTAAATTTATCATTTAATCAAATTTATTAATCAATTAAATTTATTAATCAATCAAATTTATCAATCAACCAAATTTATTAATTAATTAAATATATTGATTAATTTAATTAATTTAATTAATTTAATTATTCAATTATTTAATTATTCAATCATTTAATTATTCAATTATTTTATTATTCAGTATCAGTAATTATCATTAATTATTAATTTTTATAATCATCATCAATTATTATTAATAATTATTAATTATTATCAATTATTATCAATTAATAGTAATTAACAATTAATATTAATCATTATTATCAATTATTATTAATTAATAATTATTTAATTAATTATTGATTAATTATTAATTAATAATAATTTATAATAATTAACGATAATTAACAATAATTAATATTGATTAATATTAATTGATAATAATTAATGACAATTAATGACAATTAATAATAATTAATAATAATTGATAATAATTAATGACAATTAATAATAATTAATAATAATTAGTGACAATTAATGACAATTAATAATAATTGATAATAATTAATGACAATTAATGACAATCAATGACAATTAATGACAATGACAATTAGACAGTGGCAGTGAACCTCAGCAAGGAAAACGCAGTTGAATTGATAATGATGAAATATGTGGCGGTAGGAATAGTTAGAGGCAAGGTAGAAAAAGATAATCCAATTGAAGAAATGTTACAAATGCTGGTCCTATGCTCACGAGGCAAAAGTTTGTGAAGCAAGAGAGGAAGACAACAAGAAAGAAATATGTTATAATTGTGGTATCAAGGGAGATGGAAGGAGAGACTGTGAGGAGGAAAAATAATGTCCTACGTCCTACGTCCTTCGTCCTCCGTCCGTCGTCCTTCGTCCTTCGTCCTTCTTCCTTCTTCCTTCTTCCTTCTTCCTTCTTCCTTCTTCCTTCTTCCTTCTTCCTTCTTCCTTCTTCCTTCTTCCTTCTTCCTTCTTCCTTCTTCCTTCTTCCTTCTTCCTTCTTCCTTCTTCCTTCTTCCTTCTTCCTTCTTCCTTCTTCCTTCTTCCTTCTTCATTCGTCATTCGTCATTCATTGATTTATTAATTTATTTATTTATTAGGAGAGTAAATGAAGCGTATAGTACTGCGACGGTTATGGCGCCAAGAAATGATATAGATGTAATGGTGATCGCAGAACCGAACAAGGCGAGTGGCGAAGGATATGTAACAGTCGATATGGAACGAGGTTCAACCTAGGTGGTAAGACAATAAAGCCTCTAGCAGCCTAGTATACCTGGGAGTAACAATGGACCAGGATATGGAATTTGCGCAGCCCCTTACAAAGGTCACTGGGAAGATGTGTCTTAAGACTGGTTCACTACAAAGAGTGATGCCAAATATTCCCGGACCTACAACAAGAGGGAGCTCCTGAGCGCGATCGCTCATAGCATATTCCTGTATGCGGCACCCATGTGGGGCAGGTTCTGAAAATAGACAAGTACAGGGGGCAGGCTTTGTCAGTACAAAGAAGGATATTATTGAGGGTGATCTAGGGTTCCAGGACGATATCGGCGGAGGCTGCGCAGGTAATTGCTGCCACACCCCCCATGGTTATGATAGATAGACAAAGGACTTTCCTGTACAATGTGGCTAACGCTAATACCAGTGGGGTGAAAATATGGCAGCAAACAGGACGATAAGCTATTGGCAAAGGAGGTGGGAAGAACAAACGGGGAAGGCTGACTAGATGCGTAGACTGATAAAAGACCTGAAGACGTGGGTGACATGCAAGCACCGGAAAACAGGTTATTACTTCACCCAATGTTTATCAGGCCACGGTTCATACCGTACGTACACCAAAAGAATCGGCAAAACTGCTGATGACGTGTGTAGAACACGTGGAGAGATGGATGACCCCCAGCATGTATAATACACATGCGAGCGATGGTCCCAAGAGAGGGGAGAGCTAACTAGAAAGGTAGGTCAAATACCGAGCAACGACAATTTAATAAGCTACATGCTGGAATGTCCAAAGAAATGGGAGGAAATTTATGAACGCATCACCAGGATTATGGAAAGAAAGGAAAAAGAAGAGTAATGACGAGATAGAGTAAGGAAGAGATGTCATACACATGGAAAACTGTAGAGAAAGTGTATGATGTTCAAGTACCGATGAAGGTTCATACCGGACACTTTCGAAAGATGGAAATGGGCACGCTAGGACATCTAAAGCGGGCGAGGAGTTTTAGTGGGTAAACAGGATGTAAATCAACCACACTCTCACGTAGGCAACTGATTCGACGTGAGGTTAGTGCATAAAGCATTTCTCCTCAGAAAAAAAAAGGTTAGGGTTCCTAGGAGTCATAAAACCTTGTCGCGGGTGGAGTGGCTAAGTACCTGCATTGCACCACCAAGAGGCTAAACCGGTTAAATCCAGGGCCGTCCAAGGGTGAGTAGGGAAACCAAGAAATGACTCACTGCCTAGGTTAAGTGTTGAAAAGCACTCCGGGGTTGGCAACCAGAGGTCTTCTGCTGCAAACGGAAACTTACCAAACACCCTCTAATACCGGAAGGCCGGACCTCAGTTCGAACCACATCTCAGGAAAATCAAACAAATCAAACAGGATGGAATGTTGGGAAATTGGACACTCCAAAACTAATATCCTTGAGAAAGACGCTGTCAACAGTGAGGAATTCTGAAGAATTAACCAGAAGTCTGCAAAAAGCTTGTCATACTGGTGGTCACAGGAAATTGCGAACCTAAGAAAAAAGTGCATGAAAACAGGAGACTGTGGTCAAGATTGAACCCTTCGACCAACGGCATGGAGGCTATCGATATAGCTCACGAAACATATAAGGCCTCAAAAAAGATTCTGAAAATAGCGATAGACAGATCTAAGAGAACATGCTGGAAAGCACTGTGTCAAGAAATTGACAATGATACCTGGGGAAATGCTTATAAAATAGTCACCAGAAGACTACACGGTTCACTAGGAACACATATCCCGGGACCGTTTATCACATTACTTCAGGATATGGACTGCGTCTTTCTCTTAGTTTGTCGATTTTATATCGAGGTGAGTTTCTTTCTTGGTGTTTATTAGTGATATTTACGTCGATTAAACGTAAATATCAACCTTCGTTGTTTACGTAGATGTTCACGTTTTGTTTATACCGTAATATGGTTGATACCCAATTTTACGGTATTTTTTTTTGTTTTAGTGTTTTATCCTCTGTGGATAAATTTCTATAGGTTTCGTATTTTACCGATGTTACGGTTTCTGGGTTCCAGTACTCGAACACGTTATGGATCTTTCCTGTATGTATCTGTACCGAAATATTGCTTTTCCACAATATTAAGGTACCCTCAGTCTCAGTACTCTATCGGTTCGTTGATATTTCCTGACTGTTTCGTTTTTACCATGTTGTTCTGGTTTCTGGGTTTCCAGTACTCCATCGCGCTATGGATGTTTCCTGTGGTGTCTCGTTTTGTACCAAAATATTGTTTTTCCCAATATTATGGTACCTGTGTTTCAGTATTCAATCTGTTTGTCGATCTTTCCTGTGTGTTTCAGTAAGTTATCTATGATGTGATAACTTACTCTTCCGGAACATATGGTTCTCCGTATCAGCCGCAATCTATCCGTCACCCTCTTGTCAGGAACATGTGACTGGGAGTCCCACATTCTATCCGGGGTCTGGGTGCCTGTTGGTCCGCGGGAGTATGTCTACTCCTACCCTTGACCCTGCTGGCAACAGGGCCTTGAGCATTCCCCTATCCGCCACCTGGGGACGCGCCTGGTTGCGGTTTTCAGGCTCCGCGCAAAAGAAGAGGCTCCTGCTTTCCAGGAACCTAACCTAACCTAACCTAACCTAACCTAACCTAACCTAACCTAACCTAACCTAACCTAACCTAACCTAACCTAACCTAACCTAACCTAACCTAACCTAACCTAACCTCTAACCTAACCTCTATCCTAACCTCTAACCTAACCTCACCCACTTTTTTCAGTTTCTTCATTTTCTTCACTTTCTTCACTTTCTTCACTTTCTTCACTTTCTTCACTTTCTTCACTTTCTTCACTTTCTTCACTTTCTTCACTTTCTTCATTTCCTTTCTACCTTTTCTTCCTTCTTCGTTCTTCGTCCTTCATCCTCTATCAAACTAAGCGTATTAAAGTTATGTTGCGTTGCGAACCTTTCACACCACAACAAACCTTCAGTTAGTGGAACTTTTTGCGGAACGACCCTACAGCGTATCGATCCTATAGCGTAAAGGATCTTCAGCTTACCAAACCTTGATGTATCATAATTCAGCGTAGCAGACTCTTCTTAGCAGACTCTTCGTAGCGAACTCTTCGTAGCGGACTTTGCGTAGCTAATTTACCTTATTTAACTTACCGTACCGAACTTATCGAACCGAATCGAATCACTTATTGTACCAAATCGATTCAGTTATCGTACCGCATCGAATAACTTATCGTGTCGAATCGAATCACTACCCGTACAAGTTTATAGTACCGAACTTACCGTACCTAACTTACCGTATGGATCAACCAGTACCGAACATACCGTATGGATCATGTCGTACCGAAGTTACCGTATGGATCAATACAGTATCGAATTTTAGCGTTTTAGCGTATCGAACTTAGTTGTATTGAATCTCAGCGTATCATGCGTATCAAACTTATTTGTATTGAATCTTAGCGTATCAAACTTTCGCGTATTGAACTTTTGAATCTTTGCGTATCAAAGCATAATAAACCTTGACGTACCGAACTTTAGCATATCGAATCTTCACGTACCTAAGTTTAGAATATTGAACCTTGACGTACCGAACTATCGCATTTCGAAACTTGACGTATCGAACTTTAGCATATCGAAACTTGACGTACCGAACTTCGGCTTATCGAAACTTGACGTACCGAACTTTAGCATATCGAAACTTGACGAACCGTACTTTAGCATATCGAAACTTGGCGAATCGAACCATGACGTACCGAACTTTAGCGTACAGAACTCAAGCGTACGAACATTTAGCGTATTGTAGTATAGGAATCTTCCATCCCTAAACGAGTTTACCTAGAATCCCGGAATTATAGAAGATGACCTTATTTATATTGAATGTTATGTAAGTATATGTTTAGATCTCGGATCTCGGCCACCAAGCATTACGTCAATATATTAAACATTTTGGTTGGCACAGATACCTTGACATTCTAGGCTAGTTTAGTAGAACAACAACAATAAACAGTAATGACATAATATATATAATTAGGTAGAGCATTGAGAATAAGATATAGTATATTCATACATCATTGATGCGGATGGATGGTATTGTGAATGATCCATACTTGTAATTATTGTAATGAGTATAGAGTAAGACATTGAGCTATAATGGCGTCGAACTCTAAGTTGAAGTAAAGTGTAACCCTTTTGTAAAGTGATGTGTTTCTATTCCCTATACCCACACCAGAACCACGGGTCAGCTTAAGGCTAACCGCCCAACTTAAGATCTGATCCCCACAGTATCGAACTTACCGTACCGAACTTACCGTACCGAACTTAGCGTACCGAACTTAGCGTACCGAACTTAGCGTACCGAACTTAGCGTACCGAACTTAGCGTACCGAACTTAGCGTACCGAACTTAGCGTACCGAACTTAGCGTACCGAACTTAGCGTACCGAACTTAGCGTACCGAACTTAGCGTACCGAACTTAGCGTACCGAACTTAGCGTACCGAACTTAGCGTACCGAACTTAGCGTACCGAACTTAGCGTACCGAACTTAGCGTACCGAACTTAGCGTACCAAACTTAGCGTACCGAACTTAGCGTATCGAACTTAGCGTATTGAACTTACCGTATTGAACTTACCGTACCGAACTTGGCGTACCGAACATTAGTGTATCGTATCTTAACGTACCGAACATTACCGTATCGTACCGACTGTATCGTACCGTACCTTACCGTATCGAACCTTGCATTTATTTAAATACTTTTTTTATTTCAATTTTAATTTTTATTTATAATCATTTATATTTACATACATATTTATATTTATATCTAATAATTTTTATTAATTTTAGTTTTCATTATTTACAATTTTTTCAATTATATTCGATTATTTTTTATAATTTTCAATTATTTTCAATGATTGTTAATTATTTAAAATTGTTTTTTCATTATTTTTCATTATTTAAATTATTTAAATCATTTGAAATCATTTTCAATTATTTTTCAATCACTTACAATTAATTTTAATCAATTTTAATTAATTTCAATCAATTTTAATCAATTTTGATTAATTTCAATCAATTTTAATTAATTTAAATTAATTTTAATTAATTTCAATCAATTTTAATCAATTAAAATCAATTTATTTAAATACTTTTTTTATTTCAATTTTAATTTTTATTTATAATCATTTATATTTACATACATATTTATATTTATATCTAATAATTTTTATTAATTTTAGTTTTCATTATTTACAATTTTTTCAATTATATTCGATTATTTTTTATAATTTTCAATTATTTTCAATGATTGTTAATTATTTAAAATTGTTTTTTCATTATTTTTCATTATTTAAATTATTTAAATCATTTGAAATCATTTTCAATTATTTTTCAATCACTTACAATTAATTTTAATCAATTTTAATTAATTTCAATCAATTTTAATCAATTTTGATTAATTTCAATCAATTTTAATTAATTTAAATTAATTTTAATTAATTTCAATCAATTTTAATCAATTAAAATCAATTTCAATTAATTTTAATCGATTTTAATTAATTTTGATTGATATTCATTTGTATTTATTTTTATATTCATTTATTTATATTCATTAATGTATTTATTGTAAATTATTTAAAATTATGTTACATCATTTTTCATTATTCAAATTTTTTTCAATTAATTTTAATTATGAAAAATTAATTTTCAATTAATTTTATTCAATTTTAATCAATTTCAATTTATTTAGATTAATTTCAATCAATTTTAATTAATTTGAATCAATTTCAATTAGTTTCAATTAATTTTGTTTGATTTTAATTTATTTGTATTTATATTTATTTAATTATATTAATTTTATTTATTTATTTATATCTATTCATGTATTTATTAATGTCTCTATGTATTTATGTATTTATTTATGTAATCAATTTAAATCAATTTCAATTAATTTTAATTAATTTCAATTAATTTTTATTGATTTTTATTATTTGTATTCATATTTATTCAATTATATCTATTCATTAATTATATCTATTTATGTATTGTTTAATGTATTTATAGTAAATTATTTTTAATTATTTAAATCATTTTTCATTATTCAAATTATTTTTAATTAATTTTGATCATTTAAAATCAATTTTTAATTAATTTCAATCAATTTTAATTAATTTTGATTAATATCAAACAATTTTAATTAATTTCAATCGATTTTAATTAATTTTAATTAATTTTAATTAATTTGAATTAATTTCAAATTGTTCATTTATTCATCAATCAATTAATCAATTTATTAATTTATCAATTAATCGAATTATTTATTAATCAAATTCATCAATTAATTAAATTTATTAATCAATTAAATTTATTAATTAATTAAATTTATTAAATGATTAAATTTACTAATTATTTAAATTTATTAATTAATTGAATTTATTAATTAATTAAATTTATTAATCAATTGAATTTATCGATCAATTAAATTTACTAATCAATTAAATTTATTAATCAATTAAATTTTTTAATCAATTAAATTTTTTAATCAATTAAATTTATTGGTCAATTAAATTTATTAATCAGTTAAATTTATTAATCAATTAAATTTATCAATTAATTAAATTCAATCAATTTAATCAATTTAATTGATTAAATTAATTTAATTAATTCAATTACTTAAATATTTAATTATTCAATTATTCAATTATTTTATTATTCAGGTAATTATTCAGTAAATATCATCAATTATTAATCATTATTAATTATCATCAGTTATTATTAATTATTAGTAATTAACAATAATTAGTAATAATTAATAACCAATTATTTAATTAATTAATAATAATAAATTGATATTAATTGATAAGTAATTATTATTAATTTTTATCAGTTATTATTATTATTATCAATTAATTATGTTTAATTAATAGTAATTAACAATAATTAGTAATAATTAATAATCAATTATTTAATTAATTAATATTAATAAATAGATATTAATTGATATTAATTTCTTCTTCCTATTCTTCATATTCATCATATTCTTCCTTTTCATCCTATTCTTCCTTTTCATCCTTTTTATCCTATTCTCATCCTATTCTCATCATATTCTCATCCTATTCTCAGTATTCTTCCATCATCCTACTATCTTCCTATTCTTCCATCATCCTACTATTCTTCCTATTCTTCCATCATCCTACTATTCTTCCAATTCTTCCAATTCTTCCTCTTCTTCCTCTTCTTCCTCTTCTTCCTCTTCTTCCTCTTCTTCCTCTTCTTCTTCTTCTTCCAATTCTTCCAATTCTTCCTCTTCTTCCTCTTCTTCCTCTTCTTCCTCTTCTTCCTCTTCTTCCTCTTCTTCCTCTTCTTCCTCTTCTTCCTCTTCTTCCTCTTCTTCCTCTTCTTCCTTTTCTTCCTTTTCTTCCTTTTCTTCCTCTTTTCCTTTCCATTCTTTACTTCCTTTTCTTCCTTTTCCTTGTTTATTTATATACTTATTTTTATTTCTATCAATTTTTATTTTTATTTTAATATTTATTTTAATCCATTCCAATTTCTATTTACATTCATATTTACATTTATATTTACTTTTATATTTACTAATTTTTATTAATTTTCGTAATTTTTCATTATTTTTATTTTTTTAAATTATGTTCGATTATTTTTCATAATTAACAATTATTCAATTTTAATCAATTTCAATCAATTTTAATCAATTTTAATTATTCGTGATTAATTTAAATTTAAATTAATTTTGATTGATTTTTATTCATTTGTACTTATATTTATATTTATTCAATTATATTAATTTCTATTTATTTATTTATATATATTTATGCATTTATTTATGTGTTTATGTGTCTTTATTGATTTATTTATTATCTCTAGGAGGGAGCCGAAGAGGTGGATAGGAGGGAGTATATGAGGGTGAAAACGAGCAAACCCAAGATGGAGGACAAGACGGAGGCCAGAATGGCGACAAAAGCGAAGGTAGCTAGTGGAGATAAAATGAGCTCATCATTAGAGGAAAGTATAGAAAGTCACAAAATACTAAAGAGATGAAAACACAAAAGGTCACCCGAGCTAACAGAGGAAGTGTTGAAAGAAAGAGAAGTCGTACTGGAAAACGCGGCTGAAAAGTATCAAAATAGAGAAGGACAAAATAAAAGACGAATGACACAAACTCCAAAAAGAAAAAGAAAAAATGGAAGAGATAATAAGGACGAAATCTCCCGTCTGAAAGCAGAACTAAAAAGGTAATGAAGGAGCAAACGATAATGCTAGAAGATAAACAAGGAAGTAATGAAGACACAACAACTCAGGAGAAATGGAGAGAGATACATATACTAGGAGCCATAGAAGAGGTAAAGAAAACAAACAAAAGATGTCAGAGGGAGTATAGAAAGGAACACCAATCTACAAATGAAGGCACTCCTAAACGGTTTGCAAAAACCCATGGAGATATTAGATAGAAAATAAATGAATGGCTGAGTATGAAAAAGGACATAAGGGACAAAGAAAAAGTGAGCAGGGAGACCTAGAGACCAGGTCAGGAAGAGCTGTTGGAAATAACCAATCCGGAAACGGTTGAGGAGTGGTCGGAAACCATAGATAAGTGGAGCAATAGCCTGTTCAAATATACAATGATCGAAAAGAAAAGTATAGGTGAAGAAAAAGAAATTAGAAATAAAATTCTAATAATCACTGACAAAACAGACGAGGAAGATATAAACATGGAAAAAACACCAGAGCTCAACGAAATAAAAGAGACGTTTGGCGTAAAGGAAACATCCCATAGAATTAAAGAAAACGGAGCCTGGAGAAACATATCCTCTATCTGGATAAAAGCGAAGCTCGGGGAGACAGAAAAACAGAAATATGACACTTTGTACCAAGGAAAGTAGACTTGGATAGTTTCAGGAAAATGGTAGAACTAACCTTTCACTGGACAGATACAAAGGTAATCATATATCCCTCACGGAAAATGCAAAACAGGGAGAAGACAAGGAACAGCTATGCGTATGCAGTAGAAAAAAATGGCGCAAACTCTTTAAGAGGTAGGAGAAGTGCTAAACAAGTCGGGGGAGAGTAAAGGAATCAGATCTATAAGAAGTTTGAAGGAGTAGAAACTAATTATTACAACGGACAGAGAAGGGGGTCAAAAAAAAAAGGTCGTGGAAAATTGGGGATTCGAGACGGAGGGAATCATTATTTCTACGGGACCTGGACAGCCTAACAACGGAGGGGGAGGTATGCGAAGCCCTGGAGAGAGTGATAGGAAATCTCTGTGTAAGCGAAGACATATGCAGACAGTGACAGTGAACCTCAGCAAGAAAAACGCAGATGAATTGATAATGATGAAATATGTGGCGGTAGGAATAGTTAGAGGCAAGGTAGAAAAAGAAAAATCCAATTGAAGAAATCTTAGAAATGCTGGTCCTATGCTCACGAGGCAAAAGATTGTGAAGCAAGAGGGGAAGACAACAAGAAAGAAATATGTTATAATTGCGGTATCAAGGGACATGGAAGTAGACTGAGGAGGAAAAATACTGTCCTATATGTGAAGAGAAAGGACACTCGCATGGAACATTCAAGTGTCGCGACTTTACAAAGGCACTAGGAACAGCCAGTTATCCTCATGTGATACAAGACTGATCATTAAATCATATACCAATCAACAATTAACAATTAACAATTGTCAATTATCAAATATTAATTAATAATCAATAATTAATAATTAATTACTAATTATTAATCAATTATTTATTTTTTTATTAATTATTTATTCATCAATTATACATTTATATCTATTAATCATTTATTTATCCATCAATTATTCATTTATTAATCAATTATTAATTTATTTATCAATTATTTATCTATTAATCAATCATTTATTTATTCATCAATTATTTATTTATTCATCATTAATTAATTGAATAATCAATTTATTGATCTATCAATTAATCAAATCATTAATTCATTAATTTATCAATCAATTAATCAAATTAATTAATTATTTAAAGTTATCGATTAATTAAATTCAACAATTAATTAAATTTATCAATTAATTAAATTCATCAATTAATTAAATTCAACAATTAATTGAATTCATCAATTAATTGAATTCATCAATTAATTGAATTTATCAACAAATTAAATTCATCAATCAATTAAATTTATCAATCAATTAAATTTATTTATCAATTAAATTCATTAATCAATTGAATTCATTAATCAATTTAATTCATTAATCAATTAGATTTATTAATCAATAAATTTATGAATCAATTAAATTTATTAATCAATTAAATTTATCAATCAATTGAATTTATCAATTAATTAAATGTAGTGATCAATTAAATTTATTAATCAATTGAATTTATCAATCAATAAATTTAGTTGATTGATTAATTTAATCAATTTAATTAATTTAATTATTCAATCATTTAATTATTCAATTATTTTATTATTCAGTTAATTTTTCAGTAATTATCATTAATTATTAATCTTTTTAATAATTATCAATTATTATTAATTAATAATTATTCAATTAATTATTGATCAATTATTAGTTATTAATAATTCATAATAATCAACGATAATTGAAAATAATCAATATTAATTAATAATAATTAATAATAATTGATAATAATTGATAATAATAATAATAATAATTAATTAATGACAATTAATAATAATTAATGAGAATTAATAATGATTAATGACAATTAATAATAATTAGTGACAATTAATGAGAATTAATGAAAATTAATGACAACGAATAATTATTAATTAATAATAATTCATGATAATCAACGACAATTAACAATAATTAATATTAATTAATGAAAATTATTAATAACCAATAATAATTAATGATAATTAATGACAATTAATAATAATTACTGACAATTATTGACAATTAATGACAATGACAATTAATGACAATTAGACAGTGAACCTCAGCCAGGAAAACGCAGATGAATTGATAATGATGAAATAGGAATGGCGGTAGGAATAGTTAGAGGCAAGGTAAAAAAAAATAGAATACAATTGAAGAAATGTTACAAATGCTGGTCCTATGCTCACGAGGCAAAAGAATGTACAGCAAGAGAGGAAGACAACAAGAAAGAAAAATGTTATAATTGTGGTATCAAGGGACATGGAAGTAGAGACTGTGAGGAGGAAAAATACTGTCCTATATGTGAAGAGAAAGGACACTCGCATGGAACATTCAAGTGTCGCGACTTTACAAAGGCACTAGGAACAGCCAGATATGCTCATGTGATACAAGACTGTGATTTAATTAACAATCAACAATCAACAATCAACAATTATTAATTATTAATTATTAATTAATAATAAATAATTAATTATCAATTATTTATCAATTATACATTTATTTACCAATTACTAATCTATTAATTATTTATTTATTCATCAATTATTTATTTATTAATCTATTATTCATTTATTTATCAATTATTTATTTATTAATCAATTATTTATTAATTCATCAATTATTTATTTATTCATCATTAATTAATTATTTAATAAATTTATTAATCTATCAATTCATCAATTAATCAAATCATTAATTCATCAATTTATTAATCAGTTAAAATTAATTAATCCAATTAATTATTTAAATTCATCAATTTATTAAATACAAGAATTAATTAAATTCATTAATTATTTAAATTCATCAATTAATTAAATTCATCAATTAATTGAATTTATCAATAAATTAAATTTATTATTCAAATAAATTTATCAATCAATTAAATTCATTAATCAATTAAATTCATTTATCAATGAAATTCATTAATCAATTAAATTTATTAATTAATTAAATTTATCAATTAATTATATTTATTAATCAAATAAATTCATTAATCAAATAAATTTATTAATCAAATAAATTTATTAATCAATTAAATTTATTAATTAATTGAATTTATTAATCAATTGAATTTATCAATCAACTAAATTTATAAATTAATCAAATGTATTGATCAATTTAATTAATTCAATTAATTTAATTATTCAATTATTTAATTATTCAATTATTTAATTATTCAATTTAATTATTCAATTATTTTATTATTCAGTTAATTATTCAGTAATTATCAATTATTATTAATTAATAATTATTTAATAATTTATTGATTATTTATTAATCAATAATAATTCATAATAATCAACGATAATCAACAATAATTAATATTAATTAATTAATTAATAATAATTAATGATAATTAATGACAATTAATATTAATTAATAATAATTAATGACAATTAATAATAATTAATAATAATTAATGACAATTAATAATAATTAATAATAATTAATGACAATCAATGACAATAATAATAATTATTAATAATTAATGACAATTAATAAAAATTAATAATAATTAAAGACAATTAATGACAATGACAATTAATGACAATGACAATTAGACAGCGACAGTGAACCTCAGCAAGGAAAACACAGATAAATTGATAATATGTGGCGGTAGGAATAGTTAGAGGCAAAGTAGAAAAACAGAATCCAATTGAAGAAATGTTACAAATGCTGGTCCTATGCTCACGAGGCAAAAGATTGTAAAGCAAGAGAGGAAGACAACAAGAAAGAAATATGTTATAATTGTGGTATCAAGGGACATGGAAGTAGAGACTGTGAGGAGGAAATATACTGTCCTATATGTGAAGAGAAAGGACACTCGCATGGAACATTCGAGTGTCGCGAATTTACAAAGGCACTAGGAACAGCCAGATATGCTCATGTGATACAAGACTGTGATTTAATTATCAATTAACAATCAACAATTAACAATTAACAATTATCAATTATCAATTAATAGTTATTAATTAATAATTAATTACTAATTATTTATCAATTATTTATTTTTTAATTTATTATTTATTCATCAATTATACATTTATTTATCAATTGTTAATCTATTAATTATTTATTTATACATCAATTATTCATTTATTAATCAATTATTCATTTATTAATCAATTATTTATTTATTAATCAATTATTTATTTATTCGTCAATTATTTTTTTATTCATCATTAATTGATTAATCAATTTATTAATCTATCAATTTATCAATTAATCAAATTATTAATTCATCAATTCATTAATCAATTAAATTTAACAATTAATTGAATGAATCAATTATTTAAATTTATCAATTAATTAAATTCAACAATTAATTAAATTCATCAATTAATTAAATTCTTCAATTAATTGAATTTGTCAATGAATTAAATTTATTAATCAATTAAATTCATCAATCAAGTAAATATATTCATCAATTAAATTCATTAATCAATTAAATTCATTAATCAATTCAATTTATTCATTGATTAAATTTATCAATTAATTAAATTTATTGATCAATTAAATTTATTAATCAATTAAATTTATAATTAAATTTATTAATTAATTGAATTTATAAATCAATTGAATTTATTAACCAATTGAATTCATCAATCAACCAAATTTATTAATTAATAAAATATATTGATTAATTTAATTAATTTAATTAATTTAATTATTCAATTATTCAATCATTTAATTATACAATTATTAAATTATTTTATTATTCAGTTAATTATTCAGTAATCATAATTAATTATTATCATTTATTATTAGTCATTATTAATTATTATCAATTATTATAAATTATTATTAATCAATAGTAATTAATTATTAATAATAATCATTATTATCAATTATTTTTGATCAATAATTATTTAATTAATTAATGATTGATTATTAACTAATAATAATTTATAATAATTAACGATAATTAACAATAATTATTATAAATCATTAATTAATAATAATTCATAATAATTAATAATAATTTATGATAATTAATGACAATTAATAATAATTAATAATAATTAATAATAATTATTGACAATTAATGATAATTAATGACAATTTATAATAATCAATGACAATCAATGACAATTAATGACAATGACAATTAATGACAATGACAATCAGACAGTGACAGTAAACCTCAGCAAGGAAAACGCAGATGAATTGATAATGATGAAATATGTGGCAGTAGGAATTGTAGAGGCAAGGTAGAAAAAGAGAATCCAATTGAAGAAATGTTACAAATGCTGGTCCTATGCTCACGAGGCAAAATATTGTAAAGCAAGAGAGGAAGACAACAAGAAAGAAATATGTTATAATTGTGGTATCAAGGGACATGGAAGTAGACTGTGAGGAGGACAATACTGTCCTATATGTGAAGAGAAAGGACACTCGCATGGAACATTCAAGCGTCGCGACTTTACAAAGGCACTAGGAACAGCCAGATATGCTCATGTGATACAAGACTGTGATTTAATTATCAATTAACAATTAACAATTAACAATTAACAATCATCAATTATCATTTATCAATTATCAATTATAGATTAATAATTAATTACTAATTATTCATCAATCATTTATTTCTTAATTAATTATTTATCTATCAATTATACATTTATTTATCAATTGTTTATCTATTAACTATTTATTCATTCATCAATTATTCATTTATTAATTTATTTATTCATCAATTATTCATTTATTCATCATTAATTGATTAATCAATTTATTGATCTATCAATTCATCAATTAATGAAATTATTAATTCATCAATTTATTATTCAATTAAATTTATCAATTAATTGAATTAATTAATTATTTAAATTTATCAATTGATTAAATTCAACAATTAATTAAATTTATCAATTAATTAAATTCATCAATTAATTAAATTCATCAATTAATTGAATTTACCAATAATTAAATTCATTTATCAATTAAATTTATCAATCAATTAAATTTATTCATGAATTAAATTTATTCATCAATTAAATTCATTCATCAATTAAATTCTTTAATCAATTAAATTCATTAATCAATTAAATTTATTAAATAATCAAATTCATCAATTAATTAAATTTATTAATCAGATAAATTTATTAATCAATTAAATTTATCATTTAATTAAATTTATTAATCAATTAAATTTATTAATCAATCAAATTTATCAATCAACCAAATTTATTAATTAATTAAATATATTGATTAATTTAATTAATTTAATTAATTTAATTATTCAATTATTTAATTATTCAATCATTTAATTATTCAATTATTTTATTATTCAGTATCAGTAATTATCATTAATTATTAATTTTTATAATCATCATCAATTATTATTAATAATTATTAATTATTATCAATTATTATCAATTAATAGTAATTAACAATTAATATTAATCATTATTATCAATTATTATTAATTAATAATTATTTAATTAATTATTGATTAATTATTAATTAATAATAATTTATAATAATTAACGATAATTAACAATAATTAATATTGATTAATATTAATTGATAATAATTAATGACAATTAATGACAATTAATAATAATTAATAATAATTGATAATAATTAATGACAATTAATAATAATTAATAATAATTAGTGACAATTAATGACAATTAATAATAATTGATAATAATTAATGACAATTAATGACAATCAATGACAATTAATGACAATGACAATTAGACAGTGGCAGTGAACCTCAGCAAGGAAAACGCAGTTGAATTGATAATGATGAAATATGTGGCGGTAGGAATAGTTAGAGGCAAGGTAGAAAAAGATAATCCAATTGAAGAAATGTTACAAATGCTGGTCCTATGCTCACGAGGCAAAAGTTTGTGAAGCAAGAGAGGAAGACAACAAGAAAGAAATATGTTATAATTGTGGTATCAAGGGAGATGGAAGGAGAGACTGTGAGGAGGAAAAATAATGTCCTACGTCCTACGTCCTTCGTCCTCCGTCCGTCGTCCTTCGTCCTTCGTCCTTCTTCCTTCTTCCTTCTTCCTTCTTCCTTCTTCCTTCTTCCTTCTTCCTTCTTCCTTCTTCCTTCTTCCTTCTTCCTTCTTCCTTCTTCCTTCTTCCTTCTTCCTTCTTCCTTCTTCCTTCTTCCTTCTTCCTTCTTCCTTCTTCCTTCTTCCTTCTTCATTCGTCATTCGTCATTCATTGATTTATTAATTTATTTATTTATTAGGAGAGTAAATGAAGCGTATAGTACTGCGACGGTTATGGCGCCAAGAAATGATATAGATGTAATGGTGATCGCAGAACCGAACAAGGCGAGTGGCGAAGGATATGTAACAGTCGATATGGAACGAGGTTCAACCTAGGTGGTAAGACAATAAAGCCTCTAGCAGCCTAGTATACCTGGGAGTAACAATGGACCAGGATATGGAATTTGCGCAGCCCCTTACAAAGGTCACTGGGAAGATGTGTCTTAAGACTGGTTCACTACAAAGAGTGATGCCAAATATTCCCGGACCTACAACAAGAGGGAGCTCCTGAGCGCGATCGCTCATAGCATATTCCTGTATGCGGCACCCATGTGGGGCAGGTTCTGAAAATAGACAAGTACAGGGGGCAGGCTTTGTCAGTACAAAGAAGGATATTATTGAGGGTGATCTAGGGTTCCAGGACGATATCGGCGGAGGCTGCGCAGGTAATTGCTGCCACACCCCCCATGGTTATGATAGATAGACAAAGGACTTTCCTGTACAATGTGGCTAACGCTAATACCAGTGGGGTGAAAATATGGCAGCAAACAGGACGATAAGCTATTGGCAAAGGAGGTGGGAAGAACAAACGGAGAAGGCTGACTAGATGCGTAGACTGATAAAAGACCTGAAGACGTGGGTGACATGCAAGCACCGGAAAACAGGTTATTACTTCACCCAATGTTTATCAGGCCACGGTTCATACCGTACGTACACCAAAAGAATCGGCAAAACTGCTGATGACGTGTGTAGAACACGTGGAGAGATGGATGACCCCCAGCATGTATAATACACATGCGAGCGATGGTCCCAAGAGAGGGGAGAGCTAACTAGAAAGGTAGGTCAAATACCGAGCAACGACAATTTAATAAGCTACATGCTGGAATGTCCAAAGAAATGGGAGGAAATTTATGAACGCATCACCAGGATTATGGAAAGAAAGGAAAAAGAAGAGTAATGACGAGATAGAGTAAGGAAGAGATGTCATACACATGGAAAACTGTAGAGAAAGTGTATGATGTTCAAGTACCGATGAAGGTTCATACCGGACACTTTCGAAAGATGGAAATGGGCACGCTAGGACATCTAAAGCGGGCGAGGAGTTTTAGTGGGTAAACAGGATGTAAATCAACCACACTCTCACGTAGGCAACTGATTCGACGTGAGGTTAGTGCATAAAGCATTTCTCCTCAGAAAAAAAAAGGTTAGGGTTCCTAGGAGTCATAAAACCTTGTCGCGGGTGGAGTGGCTAAGTACCTGCATTGCACCACCAAGAGGCTAAACCGGTTAAATCCAGGGCCGTCCAAGGGTGAGTAGGGAAACCAAGAAATGACTCACTGCCTAGGTTAAGTGTTGAAAAGCACTCCGGGGTTGGCAACCAGAGGTCTTCTGCTGCAAACGGAAACTTACCAAACACCCTCTAATACCGGAAGGCCGGACCTCAGTTCGAACCACATCTCAGGAAAATCAAACAAATCAAACAGGATGGAATGTTGGGAAATTGGACACTCCAAAACTAATATCCTTGAGAAAGACGCTGTCAACAGTGAGGAATTCTGAAGAATTAACCAGAAGTCTGCAAAAAGCTTGTCATACTGGTGGTCACAGGAAATTGCGAACCTAAGAAAAAAGTGCATGAAAACAGGAGACTGTGGTCAAGATTGAACCCTTCGACCAACGGCATGGAGGCTATCGATATAGCTCACGAAACATATAAGGCCTCAAAAAAGATTCTGAAAATAGCGATAGACAGATCTAAGAGAACATGCTGGAAAGCACTGTGTCAAGAAATTGACAATGATACCTGGGGAAATGCTTATAAAATAGTCACCAGAAGACTACACGGTTCACTAGGAACACATATCCCGGGACCGTTTATCACATTACTTCAGGATATGGACTGCGTCTTTCTCTTAGTTTGTCGATTTTATATCGAGGTGAGTTTCTTTCTTGGTGTTTATTAGTGATATTTACGTCGATTAAACGTAAATATCAACCTTCGTTGTTTACGTAGATGTTCACGTTTTGTTTATACCGTAATATGGTTGATACCCAATTTTACGGTATTTTTTTTTGTTTTAGTGTTTTATCCTCTGTGGATAAATTTCTATAGGTTTCGTATTTTACCGATGTTACGGTTTCTGGGTTCCAGTACTCGAACACGTTATGGATCTTTCCTGTATGTATCTGTACCGAAATATTGCTTTTCCACAATATTAAGGTACCCTCAGTCTCAGTACTCTATCGGTTCGTTGATATTTCCTGACTGTTTCGTTTTTACCATGTTGTTCTGGTTTCTGGGTTTCCAGTACTCCATCGCGCTATGGATGTTTCCTGTGGTGTCTCGTTTTGTACCAAAATATTGTTTTTCCCAATATTATGGTACCTGTGTTTCAGTATTCAATCTGTTTGTCGATCTTTCCTGTGTGTTTCAGTAAGTTATCTATGATGTGATAACTTACTCTTCCGGAACATATGGTTCTCCGTATCAGCCGCAATCTATCCGTCACCCTCTTGTCAGGAACATGTGACTGGGAGTCCCACATTCTATCCGGGGTCTGGGTGCCTGTTGGTCCGCGGGAGTATGTCTACTCCTACCCTTGACCCTGCTGGCAACAGGGCCTTGAGCATTCCCCTATCCGCCACCTGGGGACGCGCCTGGTTGCGGTTTTCAGGCTCCGCGCAAAAGAAGAGGCTCCTGCTTTCCAGGAACCTAACCTAACCTAACCTAACCTAACCTAACCTAACCTAACCTAACCTAACCTAACCTAACCTAACCTAACCTAACCTAACCTAACCTAACCTAACCTAACCTCTAACCTAACCTCTATCCTAACCTCTAACCTAACCTCACCCACTTTTTTCAGTTTCTTCATTTTCTTCACTTTCTTCACTTTCTTCACTTTCTTCACTTTCTTCACTTTCTTCACTTTCTTCACTTTCTTCACTTTCTTCATTTCCTTTCTACCTTTTCTTCCTTCTTCGTTCTTCGTCCTTCATCCTCTATCAAACTAAGCGTATTAAAGTTATGTTGCGTTGCGAACCTTTCACACCACAACAAACCTTCAGTTAGTGGAACTTTTTGCGGAACGACCCTACAGCGTATCGATCCTATAGCGTAAAGGATCTTCAGCTTACCAAACCTTGATGTATCATAATTCAGCGTAGCAGACTCTTCTTAGCAGACTCTTCGTAGCGAACTCTTCGTAGCGGACTTTGCGTAGCTAATTTACCTTATTTAACTTACCGTACCGAACTTATCGAACCGAATCGAATCACTTATTGTACCAAATCGATTCAGTTATCGTACCGCATCGAATAACTTATCGTGTCGAATCGAATCACTACCCGTACAAGTTTATAGTACCGAACTTACCGTACCTAACTTACCGTATGGATCAACCAGTACCGAACATACCGTATGGATCATGTCGTACCGAAGTTACCGTATGGATCAATACAGTATCGAATTTTAGCGTTTTAGCGTATCGAACTTAGTTGTATTGAATCTCAGCGTATCATGCGTATCAAACTTATTTGTATTGAATCTTAGCGTATCAAACTTTCGCGTATTGAACTTTTGAATCTTTGCGTATCAAAGCATAATAAACCTTGACGTACCGAACTTTAGCATATCGAATCTTCACGTACCTAAGTTTAGAATATTGAACCTTGACGTACCGAACTATCGCATTTCGAAACTTGACGTATCGAACTTTAGCATATCGAAACTTGACGTACCGAACTTCGGCTTATCGAAACTTGACGTACCGAACTTTAGCATATCGAAACTTGACGAACCGTACTTTAGCATATCGAAACTTGGCGAATCGAACCATGACGTACCGAACTTTAGCGTACAGAACTCAAGCGTACGAACATTTAGCGTATTGTAGTATAGGAATCTTCCATCCCTAAACGAGTTTACCTAGAATCCCGGAATTATAGAAGATGACCTTATTTATATTGAATGTTATGTAAGTATATGTTTAGATCTCGGATCTCGGCCACCAAGCATTACGTCAATATATTAAACATTTTGGTTGGCACAGATACCTTGACATTCTAGGCTAGTTTAGTAGAACAACAACAATAAACAGTAATGACATAATATATATAATTAGGTAGAGCATTGAGAATAAGATATAGTATATTCATACATCATTGATGCGGATGGATGGTATTGTGAATGATCCATACTTGTAATTATTGTAATGAGTATAGAGTAAGACATTGAGCTATAATGGCGTCGAACTCTAAGTTGAAGTAAAGTGTAACCCTTTTGTAAAGTGATGTGTTTCTATTCCCTATACCCACACCAGAACCACGGGTCAGCTTAAGGCTAACCGCCCAACTTAAGATCTGATCCCCACAGTATCGAACTTACCGTACCGAACTTACCGTACCGAACTTAGCGTACCGAACTTAGCGTACCGAACTTAGCGTACCGAACTTAGCGTACCGAACTTAGCGTACCGAACTTAGCGTACCGAACTTAGCGTACCGAACTTAGCGTACCGAACTTAGCGTACCGAACTTAGCGTACCGAACTTAGCGTACCGAACTTAGCGTACCGAACTTAGCGTACCGAACTTAGCGTACCGAACTTAGCGTACCGAACTTAGCGTACCAAACTTAGCGTACCGAACTTAGCGTATCGAACTTAGCGTATTGAACTTACCGTATTGAACTTACCGTACCGAACTTGGCGTACCGAACATTAGTGTATCGTATCTTAACGTACCGAACATTACCGTATCGTACCGACTGTATCGTACCGTACCTTACCGTATCGAACCTTGCATTTATTTAAATACTTTTTTTATTTCAATTTTAATTTTTATTTATAATCATTTATATTTACATACATATTTATATTTATATCTAATAATTTTTATTAATTTTAGTTTTCATTATTTACAATTTTTTCAATTATATTCGATTATTTTTTATAATTTTCAATTATTTTCAATGATTGTTAATTATTTAAAATTGTTTTTTCATTATTTTTCATTATTTAAATTATTTAAATCATTTGAAATCATTTTCAATTATTTTTCAATCACTTACAATTAATTTTAATCAATTTTAATTAATTTCAATCAATTTTAATCAATTTTGATTAATTTCAATCAATTTTAATTAATTTAAATTAATTTTAATTAATTTCAATCAATTTTAATCAATTAAAATCAATTTATTTAAATACTTTTTTTATTTCAATTTTAATTTTTATTTATAATCATTTATATTTACATACATATTTATATTTATATCTAATAATTTTTATTAATTTTAGTTTTCATTATTTACAATTTTTTCAATTATATTCGATTATTTTTTATAATTTTCAATTATTTTCAATGATTGTTAATTATTTAAAATTGTTTTTTCATTATTTTTCATTATTTAAATTATTTAAATCATTTGAAATCATTTTCAATTATTTTTCAATCACTTACAATTAATTTTAATCAATTTTAATTAATTTCAATCAATTTTAATCAATTTTGATTAATTTCAATCAATTTTAATTAATTTAAATTAATTTTAATTAATTTCAATCAATTTTAATCAATTAAAATCAATTTCAATTAATTTTAATCGATTTTAATTAATTTTGATTGATATTCATTTGTATTTATTTTTATATTCATTTATTTATATTCATTAATGTATTTATTGTAAATTATTTAAAATTATGTTACATCATTTTTCATTATTCAAATTTTTTTCAATTAATTTTAATTATGAAAAATTAATTTTCAATTAATTTTATTCAATTTTAATCAATTTCAATTTATTTAGATTAATTTCAATCAATTTTAATTAATTTGAATCAATTTCAATTAGTTTCAATTAATTTTGTTTGATTTTAATTTATTTGTATTTATATTTATTTAATTATATTAATTTTATTTATTTATTTATATCTATTCATGTATTTATTAATGTCTCTATGTATTTATGTATTTATTTATGTAATCAATTTAAATCAATTTCAATTAATTTTAATTAATTTCAATTAATTTTGATTGATTTTTATTATTTGTATTCATATTTATTCAATTATATCTATTCATTAATTATATCTATTTATGTATTGTTTAATGTATTTATAGTAAATTATTTTTAATTATTTAAATCATTTTTCATTATTCAAATTATTTTTAATTAATTTTGATCATTTAAAATCAATTTTTAATTAATTTCAATCAATTTTAATTAATTTTGATTAATATCAAACAATTTTAATTAATTTCAATCGATTTTAATTAATTTTAATTAATTTTAATTAATTTGAATTAATTTCAAATTGTTCATTTATTCATCAATCAATTAATCAATTTATTAATTTATCAATTAATCGAATTATTTATTAATCAAATTCATCAATTAATTAAATTTATTAATCAATTAAATTTATTAATTAATTAAATTTATTAAATGATTAAATTTACTAATTATTTAAATTTATTAATTAATTGAATTTATTAATTAATTAAATTTATTAATCAATTGAATTTATCGATCAATTAAATTTACTAATCAATTAAATTTATTAATCAATTAAATTTTTTAATCAATTAAATTTTTTAATCAATTAAATTTATTGGTCAATTAAATTTATTAATCAGTTAAATTTATTAATCAATTAAATTTATCAATTAATTAAATTCAATCAATTTAATCAATTTAATTGATTAAATTAATTTAATTAATTCAATTACTTAAATATTTAATTATTCAATTATTCAATTATTTTATTATTCAGGTAATTATTCAGTAAATATCATCAATTATTAATCATTATTAATTATCATCAGTTATTATTAATTATTAGTAATTAACAATAATTAGTAATAATTAATAACCAATTATTTAATTAATTAATAATAATAAATTGATATTAATTGATAAGTAATTATTATTAATTTTTATCAGTTATTATTATTATTATCAATTAATTATGTTTAATTAATAGTAATTAACAATAATTAGTAATAATTAATAATCAATTATTTAATTAATTAATATTAATAAATAGATATTAATTGATATTAATTTCTTCTTCCTATTCTTCATATTCATCATATTCTTCCTTTTCATCCTATTCTTCCTTTTCATCCTTTTTATCCTATTCTCATCCTATTCTCATCATATTCTCATCCTATTCTCAGTATTCTTCCATCATCCTACTATCTTCCTATTCTTCCATCATCCTACTATTCTTCCTATTCTTCCATCATCCTACTATTCTTCCAATTCTTCCAATTCTTCCTCTTCTTCCTCTTCTTCCTCTTCTTCCTCTTCTTCCTCTTCTTCCTCTTCTTCTTCTTCTTCCAATTCTTCCAATTCTTCCTCTTCTTCCTCTTCTTCCTCTTCTTCCTCTTCTTCCTCTTCTTCCTCTTCTTCCTCTTCTTCCTCTTCTTCCTCTTCTTCCTCTTCTTCCTTTTCTTCCTTTTCTTCCTTTTCTTCCTCTTTTCCTTTCCATTCTTTACTTCCTTTTCTTCCTTTTCCTTGTTTATTTATATACTTATTTTTATTTCTATCAATTTTTATTTTTATTTTAATATTTATTTTAATCCATTCCAATTTCTATTTACATTCATATTTACATTTATATTTACTTTTATATTTACTAATTTTTATTAATTTTCGTAATTTTTCATTATTTTTATTTTTTTAAATTATGTTCGATTATTTTTCATAATTAACAATTATTCAATTTTAATCAATTTCAATCAATTTTAATCAATTTTAATTATTCGTGATTAATTTAAATTTAAATTAATTTTGATTGATTTTTATTCATTTGTACTTATATTTATATTTATTCAATTATATTAATTTCTATTTATTTATTTATATATATTTATGCATTTATTTATGTGTTTATGTGTCTTTATTGATTTATTTATTATCTCTAGGAGGGAGCCGAAGAGGTGGATAGGAGGGAGTATATGAGGGTGAAAACGAGCAAACCCAAGATGGAGGACAAGACGGAGGCCAGAATGGCGACAAAAGCGAAGGTAGCTAGTGGAGATAAAATGAGCTCATCATTAGAGGAAAGTATAGAAAGTCACAAAATACTAAAGAGATGAAAACACAAAAGGTCACCCGAGCTAACAGAGGAAGTGTTGAAAGAAAGAGAAGTCGTACTGGAAAACGCGGCTGAAAAGTATCAAAATAGAGAAGGACAAAATAAAAGACGAATGACACAAACTCCAAAAAGAAAAAGAAAAAATGGAAGAGATAATAAGGACGAAATCTCCCGTCTGAAAGCAGAACTAAAAAGGTAATGAAGGAGCAAACGATAATGCTAGAAGATAAACAAGGAAGTAATGAAGACACAACAACTCAGGAGAAATGGAGAGAGATACATATACTAGGAGCCATAGAAGAGGTAAAGAAAACAAACAAAAGATGTCAGAGGGAGTATAGAAAGGAACACCAATCTACAAATGAAGGCACTCCTAAACGGTTTGCAAAAACCCATGGAGATATTAGATAGAAAATAAATGAATGGCTGAGTATGAAAAAGGACATAAGGGACAAAGAAAAAGTGAGCAGGGAGACCTAGAGACCAGGTCAGGAAGAGCTGTTGGAAATAACCAATCCGGAAACGGTTGAGGAGTGGTCGGAAACCATAGATAAGTGGAGCAATAGCCTGTTCAAATATACAATGATCGAAAAGAAAAGTATAGGTGAAGAAAAAGAAATTAGAAATAAAATTCTAATAATCACTGACAAAACAGACGAGGAAGATATAAACATGGAAAAAACACCAGAGCTCAACGAAATAAAAGAGACGTTTGGCGTAAAGGAAACATCCCATAGAATTAAAGAAAACGGAGCCTGGAGAAACATATCCTCTATCTGGATAAAAGCGAAGCTCGGGGAGACAGAAAAACAGAAATATGACACTTTGTACCAAGGAAAGTAGACTTGGATAGTTTCAGGAAAATGGTAGAACTAACCTTTCACTGGACAGATACAAAGGTAATCATATATCCCTCACGGAAAATGCAAAACAGGGAGAAGACAAGGAACAGCTATGCGTATGCAGTAGAAAAAAATGGCGCAAACTCTTTAAGAGGTAGGAGAAGTGCTAAACAAGTCGGGGGAGAGTAAAGGAATCAGATCTATAAGAAGTTTGAAGGAGTAGAAACTAATTATTACAACGGACAGAGAAGGGGGTCAAAAAAAAAAGGTCGTGGAAAATTGGGGATTCGAGACGGAGGGAATCATTATTTCTACGGGACCTGGACAGCCTAACAACGGAGGGGGAGGTATGCGAAGCCCTGGAGAGAGTGATAGGAAATCTCTGTGTAAGCGAAGACATATGCAGACAGTGACAGTGAACCTCAGCAAGAAAAACGCAGATGAATTGATAATGATGAAATATGTGGCGGTAGGAATAGTTAGAGGCAAGGTAGAAAAAGAAAAATCCAATTGAAGAAATCTTAGAAATGCTGGTCCTATGCTCACGAGGCAAAAGATTGTGAAGCAAGAGGGGAAGACAACAAGAAAGAAATATGTTATAATTGCGGTATCAAGGGACATGGAAGTAGACTGAGGAGGAAAAATACTGTCCTATATGTGAAGAGAAAGGACACTCGCATGGAACATTCAAGTGTCGCGACTTTACAAAGGCACTAGGAACAGCCAGTTATCCTCATGTGATACAAGACTGATCATTAAATCATATACCAATCAACAATTAACAATTAACAATTGTCAATTATCAAATATTAATTAATAATCAATAATTAATAATTAATTACTAATTATTAATCAATTATTTATTTTTTTATTAATTATTTATTCATCAATTATACATTTATATCTATTAATCATTTATTTATCCATCAATTATTCATTTATTAATCAATTATTAATTTATTTATCAATTATTTATCTATTAATCAATCATTTATTTATTCATCAATTATTTATTTATTCATCATTAATTAATTGAATAATCAATTTATTGATCTATCAATTAATCAAATCATTAATTCATTAATTTATCAATCAATTAATCAAATTAATTAATTATTTAAAGTTATCGATTAATTAAATTCAACAATTAATTAAATTTATCAATTAATTAAATTCATCAATTAATTAAATTCAACAATTAATTGAATTCATCAATTAATTGAATTCATCAATTAATTGAATTTATCAACAAATTAAATTCATCAATCAATTAAATTTATCAATCAATTAAATTTATTTATCAATTAAATTCATTAATCAATTGAATTCATTAATCAATTTAATTCATTAATCAATTAGATTTATTAATCAATAAATTTATGAATCAATTAAATTTATTAATCAATTAAATTTATCAATCAATTGAATTTATCAATTAATTAAATGTAGTGATCAATTAAATTTATTAATCAATTGAATTTATCAATCAATAAATTTAGTTGATTGATTAATTTAATCAATTTAATTAATTTAATTATTCAATCATTTAATTATTCAATTATTTTATTATTCAGTTAATTTTTCAGTAATTATCATTAATTATTAATCTTTTTAATAATTATCAATTATTATTAATTAATAATTATTCAATTAATTATTGATCAATTATTAGTTATTAATAATTCATAATAATCAACGATAATTGAAAATAATCAATATTAATTAATAATAATTAATAATAATTGATAATAATTGATAATAATAATAATAATAATTAATTAATGACAATTAATAATAATTAATGAGAATTAATAATGATTAATGACAATTAATAATAATTAGTGACAATTAATGAGAATTAATGAAAATTAATGACAACGAATAATTATTAATTAATAATAATTCATGATAATCAACGACAATTAACAATAATTAATATTAATTAATGAAAATTATTAATAACCAATAATAATTAATGATAATTAATGACAATTAATAATAATTACTGACAATTATTGACAATTAATGACAATGACAATTAATGACAATTAGACAGTGAACCTCAGCCAGGAAAACGCAGATGAATTGATAATGATGAAATAGGAATGGCGGTAGGAATAGTTAGAGGCAAGGTAAAAAAAAATAGAATACAATTGAAGAAATGTTACAAATGCTGGTCCTATGCTCACGAGGCAAAAGAATGTACAGCAAGAGAGGAAGACAACAAGAAAGAAAAATGTTATAATTGTGGTATCAAGGGACATGGAAGTAGAGACTGTGAGGAGGAAAAATACTGTCCTATATGTGAAGAGAAAGGACACTCGCATGGAACATTCAAGTGTCGCGACTTTACAAAGGCACTAGGAACAGCCAGATATGCTCATGTGATACAAGACTGTGATTTAATTAACAATCAACAATCAACAATCAACAATTATTAATTATTAATTATTAATTAATAATAAATAATTAATTATCAATTATTTATCAATTATACATTTATTTACCAATTACTAATCTATTAATTATTTATTTATTCATCAATTATTTATTTATTAATCTATTATTCATTTATTTATCAATTATTTATTTATTAATCAATTATTTATTAATTCATCAATTATTTATTTATTCATCATTAATTAATTATTTAATAAATTTATTAATCTATCAATTCATCAATTAATCAAATCATTAATTCATCAATTTATTAATCAGTTAAAATTAATTAATCCAATTAATTATTTAAATTCATCAATTTATTAAATACAAGAATTAATTAAATTCATTAATTATTTAAATTCATCAATTAATTAAATTCATCAATTAATTGAATTTATCAATAAATTAAATTTATTATTCAAATAAATTTATCAATCAATTAAATTCATTAATCAATTAAATTCATTTATCAATGAAATTCATTAATCAATTAAATTTATTAATTAATTAAATTTATCAATTAATTATATTTATTAATCAAATAAATTCATTAATCAAATAAATTTATTAATCAAATAAATTTATTAATCAATTAAATTTATTAATTAATTGAATTTATTAATCAATTGAATTTATCAATCAACTAAATTTATAAATTAATCAAATGTATTGATCAATTTAATTAATTCAATTAATTTAATTATTCAATTATTTAATTATTCAATTATTTAATTATTCAATTTAATTATTCAATTATTTTATTATTCAGTTAATTATTCAGTAATTATCAATTATTATTAATTAATAATTATTTAATAATTTATTGATTATTTATTAATCAATAATAATTCATAATAATCAACGATAATCAACAATAATTAATATTAATTAATTAATTAATAATAATTAATGATAATTAATGACAATTAATATTAATTAATAATAATTAATGACAATTAATAATAATTAATAATAATTAATGACAATTAATAATAATTAATAATAATTAATGACAATCAATGACAATAATAATAATTATTAATAATTAATGACAATTAATAAAAATTAATAATAATTAAAGACAATTAATGACAATGACAATTAATGACAATGACAATTAGACAGCGACAGTGAACCTCAGCAAGGAAAACACAGATAAATTGATAATATGTGGCGGTAGGAATAGTTAGAGGCAAAGTAGAAAAACAGAATCCAATTGAAGAAATGTTACAAATGCTGGTCCTATGCTCACGAGGCAAAAGATTGTAAAGCAAGAGAGGAAGACAACAAGAAAGAAATATGTTATAATTGTGGTATCAAGGGACATGGAAGTAGAGACTGTGAGGAGGAAATATACTGTCCTATATGTGAAGAGAAAGGACACTCGCATGGAACATTCGAGTGTCGCGAATTTACAAAGGCACTAGGAACAGCCAGATATGCTCATGTGATACAAGACTGTGATTTAATTATCAATTAACAATCAACAATTAACAATTAACAATTATCAATTATCAATTAATAGTTATTAATTAATAATTAATTACTAATTATTTATCAATTATTTATTTTTTAATTTATTATTTATTCATCAATTATACATTTATTTATCAATTGTTAATCTATTAATTATTTATTTATACATCAATTATTCATTTATTAATCAATTATTCATTTATTAATCAATTATTTATTTATTAATCAATTATTTATTTATTCGTCAATTATTTTTTTATTCATCATTAATTGATTAATCAATTTATTAATCTATCAATTTATCAATTAATCAAATTATTAATTCATCAATTCATTAATCAATTAAATTTAACAATTAATTGAATGAATCAATTATTTAAATTTATCAATTAATTAAATTCAACAATTAATTAAATTCATCAATTAATTAAATTCTTCAATTAATTGAATTTGTCAATGAATTAAATTTATTAATCAATTAAATTCATCAATCAAGTAAATATATTCATCAATTAAATTCATTAATCAATTAAATTCATTAATCAATTCAATTTATTCATTGATTAAATTTATCAATTAATTAAATTTATTGATCAATTAAATTTATTAATCAATTAAATTTATAATTAAATTTATTAATTAATTGAATTTATAAATCAATTGAATTTATTAACCAATTGAATTCATCAATCAACCAAATTTATTAATTAATAAAATATATTGATTAATTTAATTAATTTAATTAATTTAATTATTCAATTATTCAATCATTTAATTATACAATTATTAAATTATTTTATTATTCAGTTAATTATTCAGTAATCATAATTAATTATTATCATTTATTATTAGTCATTATTAATTATTATCAATTATTATAAATTATTATTAATCAATAGTAATTAATTATTAATAATAATCATTATTATCAATTATTTTTGATCAATAATTATTTAATTAATTAATGATTGATTATTAACTAATAATAATTTATAATAATTAACGATAATTAACAATAATTATTATAAATCATTAATTAATAATAATTCATAATAATTAATAATAATTTATGATAATTAATGACAATTAATAATAATTAATAATAATTAATAATAATTATTGACAATTAATGATAATTAATGACAATTTATAATAATCAATGACAATCAATGACAATTAATGACAATGACAATCAGACAGTGACAGTAAACCTCAGCAAGGAAAACGCAGATGAATTGATAATGATGAAATATGTGGCAGTAGGAATTGTAGAGGCAAGGTAGAAAAAGAGAATCCAATTGAAGAAATGTTACAAATGCTGGTCCTATGCTCACGAGGCAAAATATTGTAAAGCAAGAGAGGAAGACAACAAGAAAGAAATATGTTATAATTGTGGTATCAAGGGACATGGAAGTAGACTGTGAGGAGGACAATACTGTCCTATATGTGAATAGAAAGGACACTCGCATGGAACATTCAAGCGTCGCGACTTTACAAAGGCACTAGGAACAGCCAGATATGCTCATGTGATACAAGACTGTGATTTAATTATCAATTAACAATTAACAATTAACAATCATCAATTATCATTTATCAATTATCAATTATAGATTAATAATTAATTACTAATTATTCATCAATCATTTATTTCTTAATTAATTATTTATCTATCAATTATACATTTATTTATCAATTGTTTATCTATTAACTATTTATTCATTCATCAATTATTCATTTATTAATTTATTTATTCATCAATTATTCATTTATTCATCATTAATTGATTAATCAATTTATTGATCTATCAATTCATCAATTAATGAAATTATTAATTCATCAATTTATTATTCAATTAAATTTATCAATTAATTGAATTAATTAATTATTTAAATTTATCAATTGATTAAATTCAACAATTAATTAAATTTATCAATTAATTAAATTCATCAATTAATTAAATTCATCAATTAATTGAATTTACCAATAATTAAATTCATTTATCAATTAAATTTATCAATCAATTAAATTTATTCATGAATTAAATTTATTCATCAATTAAATTCATTCATCAATTAAATTCTTTAATCAATTAAATTCATTAATCAATTAAATTTATTAAATAATCAAATTCATCAATTAATTAAATTTATTAATCAGATAAATTTATTAATCAATTAAATTTATCATTTAATTAAATTTATTAATCAATTAAATTTATTAATCAATCAAATTTATCAATCAACCAAATTTATTAATTAATTAAATATATTGATTAATTTAATTAATTTAATTAATTTAATTATTCAATTATTTAATTATTCAATCATTTAATTATTCAATTATTTTATTATTCAGTATCAGTAATTATCATTAATTATTAATTTTTATAATCATCATCAATTATTATTAATAATTATTAATTATTATCAATTATTATCAATTAATAGTAATTAACAATTAATATTAATCATTATTATCAATTATTATTAATTAATAATTATTTAATTAATTATTGATTAATTATTAATTAATAATAATTTATAATAATTAACGATAATTAACAATAATTAATATTGATTAATATTAATTGATAATAATTAATGACAATTAATGACAATTAATAATAATTAATAATAATTGATAATAATTAATGACAATTAATAATAATTAATAATAATTAGTGACAATTAATGACAATTAATAATAATTGATAATAATTAATGACAATTAATGACAATCAATGACAATTAATGACAATGACAATTAGACAGTGGCAGTGAACCTCAGCAAGGAAAACGCAGTTGAATTGATAATGATGAAATATGTGGCGGTAGGAATAGTTAGAGGCAAGGTAGAAAAAGATAATCCAATTGAAGAAATGTTACAAATGCTGGTCCTATGCTCACGAGGCAAAAGTTTGTGAAGCAAGAGAGGAAGACAACAAGAAAGAAATATGTTATAATTGTGGTATCAAGGGAGATGGAAGGAGAGACTGTGAGGAGGAAAAATAATGTCCTACGTCCTACGTCCTTCGTCCTCCGTCCGTCGTCCTTCGTCCTTCGTCCTTCTTCCTTCTTCCTTCTTCCTTCTTCCTTCTTCCTTCTTCCTTCTTCCTTCTTCCTTCTTCCTTCTTCCTTCTTCCTTCTTCCTTCTTCCTTCTTCCTTCTTCCTTCTTCCTTCTTCCTTCTTCCTTCTTCCTTCTTCCTTCTTCCTTCTTCCTTCTTCCTTCTTCCTTCTTCCTTCTTCCTTCTTCATTCGTCATTCGTCATTCATTGATTTATTAATTTATTTATTTATTAGGAGAGTAAATGAAGCGTATAGTACTGCGACGGTTATGGCGCCAAGAAATGATATAGATGTAATGGTGATCGCAGAACCGAACAAGGCGAGTGGCGAAGGATATGTAACAGTCGATATGGAACGAGGTTCAACCTAGGTGGTAAGACAATAAAGCCTCTAGCAGCCTAGTATACCTGGGAGTAACAATGGACCAGGATATGGAATTTGCGCAGCCCCTTACAAAGGTCACTGGGAAGATGTGTCTTAAGACTGGTTCACTACAAAGAGTGATGCCAAATATTCCCGGACCTACAACAAGAGGGAGCTCCTGAGCGCGATCGCTCATAGCATATTCCTGTATGCGGCACCCATGTGGGGCAGGTTCTGAAAATAGACAAGTACAGGGGGCAGGCTTTGTCAGTACAAAGAAGGATATTATTGAGGGTGATCTAGGGTTCCAGGACGATATCGGCGGAGGCTGCGCAGGTAATTGCTGCCACACCCCCCATGGTTATGATAGATAGACAAAGGACTTTCCTGTACAATGTGGCTAACGCTAATACCAGTGGGGTGAAAATATGGCAGCAAACAGGACGATAAGCTATTGGCAAAGGAGGTGGGAAGAACAAACGGGGAAGGCTGACTAGATGCGTAGACTGATAAAAGACCTGAAGACGTGGGTGACATGCAAGCACCGGAAAACAGGTTATTACTTCACCCAATGTTTATCAGGCCACGGTTCATACCGTACGTACACCAAAAGAATCGGCAAAACTGCTGATGACGTGTGTAGAACACGTGGAGAGATGGATGACCCCCAGCATGTATAATACACATGCGAGCGATGGTCCCAAGAGAGGGGAGAGCTAACTAGAAAGGTAGGTCAAATACCGAGCAACGACAATTTAATAAGCTACATGCTGGAATGTCCAAAGAAATGGGAGGAAATTTATGAACGCATCACCAGGATTATGGAAAGAAAGGAAAAAGAAGAGTAATGACGAGATAGAGTAAGGAAGAGATGTCATACACATGGAAAACTGTAGAGAAAGTGTATGATGTTCAAGTACCGATGAAGGTTCATACCGGACACTTTCGAAAGATGGAAATGGGCACGCTAGGACATCTAAAGCGGGCGAGGAGTTTTAGTGGGTAAACAGGATGTAAATCAACCACACTCTCACGTAGGCAACTGATTCGACGTGAGGTTAGTGCATAAAGCATTTCTCCTCAGAAAAAAAAAGGTTAGGGTTCCTAGGAGTCATAAAACCTTGTCGCGGGTGGAGTGGCTAAGTACCTGCATTGCACCACCAAGAGGCTAAACCGGTTAAATCCAGGGCCGTCCAAGGGTGAGTAGGGAAACCAAGAAATGACTCACTGCCTAGGTTAAGTGTTGAAAAGCACTCCGGGGTTGGCAACCAGAGGTCTTCTGCTGCAAACGGAAACTTACCAAACACCCTCTAATACCGGAAGGCCGGACCTCAGTTCGAACCACATCTCAGGAAAATCAAACAAATCAAACAGGATGGAATGTTGGGAAATTGGACACTCCAAAACTAATATCCTTGAGAAAGACGCTGTCAACAGTGAGGAATTCTGAAGAATTAACCAGAAGTCTGCAAAAAGCTTGTCATACTGGTGGTCACAGGAAATTGCGAACCTAAGAAAAAAGTGCATGAAAACAGGAGACTGTGGTCAAGATTGAACCCTTCGACCAACGGCATGGAGGCTATCGATATAGCTCACGAAACATATAAGGCCTCAAAAAAGATTCTGAAAATAGCGATAGACAGATCTAAGAGAACATGCTGGAAAGCACTGTGTCAAGAAATTGACAATGATACCTGGGGAAATGCTTATAAAATAGTCACCAGAAGACTACACGGTTCACTAGGAACACATATCCCGGGACCGTTTATCACATTACTTCAGGATATGGACTGCGTCTTTCTCTTAGTTTGTCGATTTTATATCGAGGTGAGTTTCTTTCTTGGTGTTTATTAGTGATATTTACGTCGATTAAACGTAAATATCAACCTTCGTTGTTTACGTAGATGTTCACGTTTTGTTTATACCGTAATATGGTTGATACCCAATTTTACGGTATTTTTTTTTGTTTTAGTGTTTTATCCTCTGTGGATAAATTTCTATAGGTTTCGTATTTTACCGATGTTACGGTTTCTGGGTTCCAGTACTCGAACACGTTATGGATCTTTCCTGTATGTATCTGTACCGAAATATTGCTTTTCCACAATATTAAGGTACCCTCAGTCTCAGTACTCTATCGGTTCGTTGATATTTCCTGACTGTTTCGTTTTTACCATGTTGTTCTGGTTTCTGGGTTTCCAGTACTCCATCGCGCTATGGATGTTTCCTGTGGTGTCTCGTTTTGTACCAAAATATTGTTTTTCCCAATATTATGGTACCTGTGTTTCAGTATTCAATCTGTTTGTCGATCTTTCCTGTGTGTTTCAGTAAGTTATCTATGATGTGATAACTTACTCTTCCGGAACATATGGTTCTCCGTATCAGCCGCAATCTATCCGTCACCCTCTTGTCAGGAACATGTGACTGGGAGTCCCACATTCTATCCGGGGTCTGGGTGCCTGTTGGTCCGCGGGAGTATGTCTACTCCTACCCTTGACCCTGCTGGCAACAGGGCCTTGAGCATTCCCCTATCCGCCACCTGGGGACGCGCCTGGTTGCGGTTTTCAGGCTCCGCGCAAAAGAAGAGGCTCC
This sequence comes from Endomychus coccineus, assembly GCA_958510875.1. Taxonomy (NCBI): domain Eukaryota; kingdom Metazoa; phylum Arthropoda; class Insecta; order Coleoptera; family Endomychidae; genus Endomychus; species Endomychus coccineus. The sequence continues at coordinate 53,206 of CAUEHT010000081.1, forward strand.
TGCTTTCCAGGAACCTAACCTAACCTAACCTAACCTAACCTAACCTAACCTAACCTAACCTAACCTAACCTAACCTAACCTAACCTAACCTAACCTAACCTCTAACCTAACCTCTATCCTAACCTCTAACCTAACCTCACCCACTTTTTTCAGTTTCTTCATTTTCTTCACTTTCTTCACTTTCTTCACTTTCTTCACTTTCTTCACTTTCTTCACTTTCTTCACTTTCTTCACTTTCTTCACTTTCTTCACTTTCTTCATTTCCTTTCTACCTTTTCTTCCTTCTTCGTTCTTCGTCCTTCATCCTCTATCAAACTAAGCGTATTAAAGTTATGTTGCGTTGCGAACCTTTCACACCACAACAAACCTTCAGTTAGTGGAACTTTTTGCGGAACGACCCTACAGCGTATCGATCCTATAGCGTAAAGGATCTTCAGCTTACCAAACCTTGATGTATCATAATTCAGCGTAGCAGACTCTTCTTAGCAGACTCTTCGTAGCGAACTCTTCGTAGCGGACTTTGCGTAGCTAATTTACCTTATTTAACTTACCGTACCGAACTTATCGAACCGAATCGAATCACTTATTGTACCAAATCGATTCAGTTATCGTACCGCATCGAATAACTTATCGTGTCGAATCGAATCACTACCCGTACAAGTTTATAGTACCGAACTTACCGTACCTAACTTACCGTATGGATCAACCAGTACCGAACATACCGTATGGATCATGTCGTACCGAAGTTACCGTATGGATCAATACAGTATCGAATTTTAGCGTTTTAGCGTATCGAACTTAGTTGTATTGAATCTCAGCGTATCATGCGTATCAAACTTATTTGTATTGAATCTTAGCGTATCAAACTTTCGCGTATTGAACTTTTGAATCTTTGCGTATCAAAGCATAATAAACCTTGACGTACCGAACTTTAGCATATCGAATCTTCACGTACCTAAGTTTAGAATATTGAACCTTGACGTACCGAACTATCGCATTTCGAAACTTGACGTATCGAACTTTAGCATATCGAAACTTGACGTACCGAACTTCGGCTTATCGAAACTTGACGTACCGAACTTTAGCATATCGAAACTTGACGAACCGTACTTTAGCATATCGAAACTTGGCGAATCGAACCATGACGTACCGAACTTTAGCGTACAGAACTCAAGCGTACGAACATTTAGCGTATTGTAGTATAGGAATCTTCCATCCCTAAACGAGTTTACCTAGAATCCCGGAATTATAGAAGATGACCTTATTTATATTGAATGTTATGTAAGTATATGTTTAGATCTCGGATCTCGGCCACCAAGCATTACGTCAATATATTAAACATTTTGGTTGGCACAGATACCTTGACATTCTAGGCTAGTTTAGTAGAACAACAACAATAAACAGTAATGACATAATATATATAATTAGGTAGAGCATTGAGAATAAGATATAGTATATTCATACATCATTGATGCGGATGGATGGTATTGTGAATGATCCATACTTGTAATTATTGTAATGAGTATAGAGTAAGACATTGAGCTATAATGGCGTCGAACTCTAAGTTGAAGTAAAGTGTAACCCTTTTGTAAAGTGATGTGTTTCTATTCCCTATACCCACACCAGAACCACGGGTCAGCTTAAGGCTAACCGCCCAACTTAAGATCTGATCCCCACAGTATCGAACTTACCGTACCGAACTTACCGTACCGAACTTAGCGTACCGAACTTAGCGTACCGAACTTAGCGTACCGAACTTAGCGTACCGAACTTAGCGTACCGAACTTAGCGTACCGAACTTAGCGTACCGAACTTAGCGTACCGAACTTAGCGTACCGAACTTAGCGTACCGAACTTAGCGTACCGAACTTAGCGTACCGAACTTAGCGTACCGAACTTAGCGTACCGAACTTAGCGTACCGAACTTAGCGTACCAAACTTAGCGTACCGAACTTAGCGTATCGAACTTAGCGTATTGAACTTACCGTATTGAACTTACCGTACCGAACTTGGCGTACCGAACATTAGTGTATCGTATCTTAACGTACCGAACATTACCGTATCGTACCGACTGTATCGTACCGTACCTTACCGTATCGAACCTTGCATTTATTTAAATACTTTTTTTATTTCAATTTTAATTTTTATTTATAATCATTTATATTTACATACATATTTATATTTATATCTAATAATTTTTATTAATTTTAGTTTTCATTATTTACAATTTTTTCAATTATATTCGATTATTTTTTATAATTTTCAATTATTTTCAATGATTGTTAATTATTTAAAATTGTTTTTTCATTATTTTTCATTATTTAAATTATTTAAATCATTTGAAATCATTTTCAATTATTTTTCAATCACTTACAATTAATTTTAATCAATTTTAATTAATTTCAATCAATTTTGATCAATTTTGATTAATTTCAATCAATTTTAATTAATTTAAATTAATTTTAATTAATTTCAATCAATTTTAATCAATTAAAATCAATTTCAATTAATTTTAATCGATTTTAATTAATTTTGATTGATATTCATTTGTATTTATTTTTATATTCATTTATTTATATTCATTAATGTATTTATTGTAAATTATTTAAAATTATGTTACATCATTTTTCATTATTCAAATTTTTTTCAATTAATTTTAATTATGAAAAATTAATTTTCAATTAATTTTATTCAATTTTAATCAATTTCAATTTATTTAGATTAATTTCAATCAATTTTAATTAATTTAAATCAATTTCAATTAGTTTCAATTAATTTTGTTTGATTTTAATTTATTTGTATTTATATTTATTTAATTATATTAATTTTATTTATTTATTTATATCTATTCATGTATTTATTAATGTCTCTATGTATTTATGTATTTATTTATGTAATCAATTTAAATCAATTTCAATTAATTTTAATTAATTTCAATTAATTTTGATTGATTTTTATTATTTGTATTCATATTTATTCAATTATATCTATTCATTAATTATATCTATTTATGTATTGTTTAATGTATTTATAGTAAATTATTTTTAATTATTTAAATCATTTTTCATTATTCAAATTATTTTTAATTAATTTTGATCATTTAAAATCAATTTTTAATTAATTTCAATCAATTTTAATTAATTTTGATTAATATCAAACAATTTTAATTAATTTCAATCGATTTTAATTAATTTTAATTAATTTTAATTAATTTGAAATAATTTCAAATTGTTCATTTATTCATCAATCAATTAATCAATTTATTAATTTATCAATTAATCGAATTATTTATTAATCAAATTCATCAATTAATTAAATTTATTAATCAATTAAATTTATTAATTAATTAAATTTATTAAATGATTAAATTTACTAATTATTTAAATTTATTAATTAATTGAATTTATTAATTAATTAAATTTATTAATCAATTGAATTTATCGATCAATTAAATTTACTAATCAATTAAATTTATTAATCAATTAAATTTTTTAATCAATTAAATTTTTTAATCAATTAAATTTATTGGTCAATTAAATTTATTAATCAGTTAAATTTATTAATCAATTAAATTTATCAATTAATTAAATTCAATCAATTTAATCAATTTAATTGATTAAATTAATTTAATTAATTCAATTACTTAAATATTTAATTATTCAATTATTCAATTATTTTATTATTCAGGTAATTATTCAGTAAATATCATCAATTATTAATCATTATTAATTATCATCAGTTATTATTAATTATTAGTAATTAACAATAATTAGTAATAATTAATAACCAATTATTTAATTAATTAATAATAATAAATTGATATTAATTGATAAGTAATTATTATTAATTTTTATCAGTTATTATTATTATTATCAATTAATTATGTTTAATTAATAGTAATTAACAATAATTAGTAATAATTAATAATCAATTATTTAATTAATTAATATTAATAAATAGATATTAATTGATATTAATTTCTTCTTCCTATTCTTCATATTCATCATATTCTTCCTTTTCATCCTATTCTTCCTTTTCATCCTTTTTATCCTATTCTCATCCTATTCTCATCATATTCTCATCCTATTCTCAGTATTCTTCCATCATCCTACTATCTTCCTATTCTTCCATCATCCTACTATTCTTCCTATTCTTCCATCATCCTACTATTCTTCCAATTCTTCCAATTCTTCCTCTTCTTCCTCTTCTTCCTCTTCTTCCTCTTCTTCCTCTTCTTCCTCTTCTTCTTCTTCTTCCAATTCTTCCAATTCTTCCTCTTCTTCCTCTTCTTCCTCTTCTTCCTCTTCTTCCTCTTCTTCCTCTTCTTCCTCTTCTTCCTCTTCTTCCTCTTCTTCCTCTTCTTCCTCTTCTTCCTTTTCTTCCTTTTCTTCCTTTTCTTCCTCTTTTCCTTTCCATTCTTTACTTCCTTTTCTTCCTTTTCCTTGTTTATTTATATACTTATTTTTATTTCTATCAATTTTTATTTTTATTTTAATATTTATTTTAATCCATTCCAATTTCTATTTACATTCATATTTACATTTATATTTACTTTTATATTTACTAATTTTTATTAATTTTCGTAATTTTTCATTATTTTTATTTTTTTAAATTATGTTCGATTATTTTTCATAATTAACAATTATTCAATTTTAATCAATTTCAATCAATTTTAATCAATTTTAATTATTCGTGATTAATTTAAATTTAAATTAATTTTGATTGATTTTTATTCATTTGTACTTATATTTATATTTATTCAATTATATTAATTTCTATTTATTTATTTATATATATTTATGCATTTATTTATGTGTTTATGTGTCTTTATTGATTTATTTATTATCTCTAGGAGGGAGCCGAAGAGGTGGATAGGAGGGAGTATATGAGGGTGAAAACGAGCAAACCCAAGATGGAGGACAAGACGGAGGCCAGAATGGCGACAAAAGCGAAGGTAGCTAGTGGAGATAAAATGAGCTCATCATTAGAGGAAAGTATAGAAAGTCACAAAATACTAAAGAGATGAAAACACAAAAGGTCACCCGAGCTAACAGAGGAAGTGTTGAAAGAAAGAGAAGTCGTACTGGAAAACGCGGCTGAAAAGTATCAAAATAGAGAAGGACAAAATAAAAGACGAATGACACAAACTCCAAAAAGAAAAAGAAAAAATGGAAGAGATAATAAGGACGAAATCTCCCGTCTGAAAGCAGAACTAAAAAGGTAATGAAGGAGCAAACGATAATGCTAGAAGATAAACAAGGAAGTAATGAAGACACAACAACTCAGGAGAAATGGAGAGAGATACATATACTAGGAGCCATAGAAGAGGTAAAGAAAACAAACAAAAGATGTCAGAGGGAGTATAGAAAGGAACACCAATCTACAAATGAAGGCACTCCTAAACGGTTTGCAAAAACCCATGGAGATATTAGATAGAAAATAAATGAATGGCTGAGTATGAAAAAGGACATAAGGGACAAAGAAAAAGTGAGCAGGGAGACCTAGAGACCAGGTCAGGAAGAGCTGTTGGAAATAACCAATCCGGAAACGGTTGAGGAGTGGTCGGAAACCATAGATAAGTGGAGCAATAGCCTGTTCAAATATACAATGATCGAAAAGAAAAGTATAGGTGAAGAAAAAGAAATTAGAAATAAAATTCTAATAATCACTGACAAAACAGACGAGGAAGATATAAACATGGAAAAAACACCAGAGCTCAACGAAATAAAAGAGACGTTTGGCGTAAAGGAAACATCCCATAGAATTAAAGAAAACGGAGCCTGGAGAAACATATCCTCTATCTGGATAAAAGCGAAGCTCGGGGAGACAGAAAAACAGAAATATGACACTTTGTACCAAGGAAAGTAGACTTGGATAGTTTCAGGAAAATGGTAGAACTAACCTTCCACTGGACAGATACAAAGGTAATCATATATCCCTCACGGAAAATGCAAAACAGGGAGAAGACAAGGAACAGCTATGCGTATGCAGTAGAAAAAAATGGCGCAAACTCTTTAAGAGGTAGGAGAAGTGCTAAACAAGTCGGGGGAGAGTAAAGGAATCAGATCTATAAGAAGTTTGAAGGAGTAGAAACTAATTATTACAACGGACAGAGAAGGGGGTCAAAAAAAAAAAGGTCGTGGAAAATTGGGGATTCGAGACGGAGGGAATCATTATTTCTACGGGACCTGGACAGCCTAACAACGGAGGGGGAGGTATGCGAAGCCCTGGAGAGAGTGATAGGAAATCTCTGTGTAAGCGAAGACATATGCAGACAGTGACAGTGAACCTCAGCAAGAAAAACGCAGATGAATTGATAATGATGAAATATGTGGCGGTAGGAATAGTTAGAGGCAAGGTAGAAAAAGAAAAATCCAATTGAAGAAATCTTAGAAATGCTGGTCCTATGCTCACGAGGCAAAAGATTGTGAAGCAAGAGGGGAAGACAACAAGAAAGAAATATGTTATAATTGCGGTATCAAGGGACATGGAAGTAGACTGAGGAGGAAAAATACTGTCCTATATGTGAAGAGAAAGGACACTCGCATGGAACATTCAAGTGTCGCGACTTTACAAAGGCACTAGGAACAGCCAGTTATCCTCATGTGATACAAGACTGATCATTAAATCATATACCAATCAACAATTAACAATTAACAATTGTCAATTATCAAATATTAATTAATAATCAATAATTAATAATTAATTACTAATTATTAATCAATTATTTATTTTTTTATTAATTATTTATTCATCAATTATACATTTATATCTATTAATCATTTATTTATCCATCAATTATTCATTTATTAATCAATTATTAATTTATTTATCAATTATTTATCTATTAATCAATCATTTATTTATTCATCAATTATTTATTTATTCATCATTAATTAATTGAATAATCAATTTATTGATCTATCAATTAATCAAATCATTAATTCATTAATTTATCAATCAATTAATCAAATTAATTAATTATTTAAAGTTATCGATTAATTAAATTCAACAATTAATTAAATTTATCAATTAATTAAATTCATCAATTAATTAAATTCAACAATTAATTGAATTCATCAATTAATTGAATTCATCAATTAATTGAATTTATCAACAAATTAAATTCATCAATCAATTAAATTTATCAATCAATTAAATTTATTTATCAATTAAATTCATTAATCAATTGAATTCATTAATCAATTTAATTCATTAATCAATTAGATTTATTAATCAATAAATTTATGAATCAATTAAATTTATTAATCAATTAAATTTATCAATCAATTGAATTTATCAATTAATTAAATGTAGTGATCAATTAAATTTATTAATCAATTGAATTTATCAATCAATAAATTTAGTTGATTGATTAATTTAATCAATTTAATTAATTTAATTATTCAATCATTTAATTATTCAATTATTTTATTATTCAGTTAATTTTTCAGTAATTATCATTAATTATTAATCTTTTTAATAATTATCAATTATTATTAATTAATAATTATTCAATTAATTATTGATCAATTATTAGTTATTAATAATTCATAATAATCAACGATAATTGAAAATAATCAATATTAATTAATAATAATTAATAATAATTGATAATAATTGATAATAATAATAATAATAATTAATTAATGACAATTAATAATAATTAATGAGAATTAATAATGATTAATGACAATTAATAATAATTAGTGACAATTAATGAGAATTAATGAAAATTAATGACAACGAATAATTATTAATTAATAATAATTCATGATAATCAACGACAATTAACAATAATTAATATTAATTAATGAAAATTATTAATAACCAATAATAATTAATGATAATTAATGACAATTAATAATAATTACTGACAATTATTGACAATTAATGACAATGACAATTAATGACAATTAGACAGTGAACCTCAGCCAGGAAAACGCAGATGAATTGATAATGATGAAATAGGAATGGCGGTAGGAATAGTTAGAGGCAAGGTAAAAAAAAATAGAATACAATTGAAGAAATGTTACAAATGCTGGTCCTATGCTCACGAGGCAAAAGAATGTACAGCAAGAGAGGAAGACAACAAGAAAGAAAAATGTTATAATTGTGGTATCAAGGGACATGGAAGTAGAGACTGTGAGGAGGAAAAATACTGTCCTATATGTGAAGAGAAAGGACACTCGCATGGAACATTCAAGTGTCGCGACTTTACAAAGGCACTAGGAACAGCCAGATATGCTCAGGTGATACAAGACTGTGATTTAATTAACAATCAACAATCAACAATCAACAATTATTAATTATTAATTATTAATTAATAATAAATAATTAATTATCAATTATTTATCAATTATACATTTATTTACCAATTACTAATCTATTAATTATTTATTTATTCATCAATTATTTATTTATTAATCTATTATTCATTTATTTATCAATTATTTATTTACTAATCAATTATTTATTAATTCATCAATTATTTATTTATTCATCATTAATTAATTATTTAATAAATTTATTAATCTATCAATTCATCAATTAATCAAATCATTAATTCATCAATTTATTAATCAGTTAAAATTAATTAATCCAATTAATTATTTAAATTCATCAATTTATTAAATACAAGAATTAATTAAATTCATTAATTATTTAAATTCATCAATTAATTAAATTCATCAATTAATTGAATTTATCAATAAATTAAATTTATTATTCAAATAAATTTATCAATCAATTAAATTCATTAATCAATTAAATTCATTTATCAATGAAATTCATTAATCAATTAAATTTATTAATTAATTAAATTTATCAATTAATTATATTTATTAATCAAATAAATTCATTAATCAAATAAATTTATTAATCAAATAAATTTATTAATCAATTAAATTTATTAATTAATTGAATTTATTAATCAATTGAATTTATCAATCAACTAAATTTATAAATTAATCAAATGTATTGATCAATTTAATTAATTCAATTAATTTAATTATTCAATTATTTAATTATTCAATTATTTAATTATTCAATTTAATTATTCAATTATTTTATTATTCAGTTAATTATTCAGTAATTATCAATTATTATTAATTAATAATTATTTAATAATTTATTGATTATTTATTAATCAATAATAATTCATAATAATCAACGATAATCAACAATAATTAATATTAATTAATTAATTAATAATAATTAATGATAATTAATGACAATTAATATTAATTAATAATAATTAATGACAATTAATAATAATTAATAATAATTAATGACAATTAATAATAATTAATAATAATTAATGACAATCAATGACAATAATAATAATTATTAATAATTAATGACAATTAATAAAAATTAATAATAATTAAAGACAATTAATGACAATGACAATTAATGACAATGACAATTAGACAGCGACAGTGAACCTCAGCAAGGAAAACACAGATGAATTGATAATATGTGGCGGTAGGAATAGTTAGAGGCAAAGTAGAAAAACAGAATCCAATTGAAGAAATGTTACAAATGCTGGTCCTATGCTCACGAGGCAAAAGATTGTAAAGCAAGAGAGGAAGACAACAAGAAAGAAATATGTTATAATTGTGGTATCACGGGACATGGAAGTAGAGACTGTGAGGAGGAAATATACTGTCCTATATGTGAAGAGAAAGGACACTCGCATGGAACATTCGAGTGTCGCGAATTTACAAAGGCACTAGGAACAGCCAGATATGCTCATGTGATACAAGACTGTGATTTAATTATCAATTAACAATCAACAATTAACAATTAACAATTATCAATTATCAATTAATAGTTATTAATTAATAATTAATTACTAATTATTTATCAATTATTTATTTTTTAATTTATTATTTATTCATCAATTATACATTTATTTATCAATTGTTAATCTATTAATTATTTATTTATACATCAATTATTCATTTATTAATCAATTATTCATTTATTAATCAATTATTTATTTATTAATCAATTATTTATTTATTCGTCAATTATTTTTTTATTCATCATTAATTGATTAATCAATTTATTAATCTATCAATTTATCAATTAATCAAATTATTAATTCATCAATTCATTAATCAATTAAATTTAACAATTAATTGAATGAATCAATTATTTAAATTTATCAATTAATTAAATTCAACAATTAATTAAATTCATCAATTAATTAAATTCTTCAATTAATTAAATTCATCAATTAATTGAATTTGTCAATGAATTAAATTTATTAATCAATTAAATTCATCAATCAAGTAAATATATTCATCAATTAAATTCATTAATCAATTAAATTCATTAATCAATTCAATTTATTCATTGATTAAATTTATCAATTAATTAAATTTATTGATCAATTAAATTTATTAATCAATTAAATTTATAATTAAATTTATTAATTAATTGAATTTATAAATCAATTGAATTTATTAACCAATTGAATTCATCAATCAACCAAATTTATTAATTAATAAAATATATTGATTAATTTAATTAATTTAATTAATTTAATTATTCAATTATTCAATCATTTAATTATACAATTATTAAATTATTTTATTATTCAGTTAATTATTCAGTAATCATAATTAATTATTATCATTTATTATTAGTCATTATTAATTATTATCAATTATTATAAATTATTATTAATCAATAGTAATTAATTATTAATAATAATCATTATTATCAATTATTTTTGATCAATAATTATTTAATTAATTAATGATTGATTATTAACTAATAATAATTTATAATAATTAACGATAATTAACAATAATTATTATAAATCATTAATTAATAATAATTCATAATAATTAATAATAATTTATGATAATTAATGACAATTAATAATAATTAATAATAATTAATAATAATTATTGACAATTAATGATAATTAATGACAATTTATAATAATCAATGACAATCAATGACAATTAATGACAATGACAATTAATGACAATGACAATCAGACAGTGACAGTAAACCTCAGCAAGGAAAACGCAGATGAATTGATAATGATGAAATATGTGGCAGTAGGAATTGTAGAGGCAAGGTAGAAAAAGAGAATCCAATTGAAGAAATGTTACAAATGCTGGTCCTATGCTCACGAGGCAAAATATTGTAAAGCAAGAGAGGAAGACAACAAGAAAGAAATATGTTATAATTGTGGTATCAAGGGACATGGAAGTAGACTGTGAGGAGGACAATACTGTCCTATATGTGAAGAGAAAGGACACTCGCATGGAACATTCAAGCGTCGCGACTTTACAAAGGCACTAGGAACAGCCAGATATGCTCATGTGATACAAGACTGTGATTTAATTATCAATTAACAATTAACAATTAACAATTAACAATCATCAATTATCATTTATCAATTATCAATTATAGATTAATAATTAATTACTAATTATTCATCAATCATTTATTTCTTAATTAATTATTTATCTATCAATTATACATTTATTTATCAATTGTTTATCTATTAACTATTTATTCATTCATCAATTATTCATTTATTAATTTATTTATTCATCAATTATTCATTTATTCATCATTAATTGATTAATCAATTTATTGATCTATCAATTCATCAATTAATGAAATTATTAATTCATCAATTTATTATTCAATTAAATTTATCAATTAATTGAATTAATTAATTATTTAAATTTATCAATTGATTAAATTCAACAATTAATTAAATTTATCAATTAATTAAATTCATCAATTAATTAAATTCATCAATTAATTGAATTTACCAATAATTAAATTCATTTATCAATTAAATTTATCAATCAATTAAATTTATTCATGAATTAAATTTATTCATCAATTAAATTCATTCATCAATTAAATTCTTTAATCAATTAAATTCATTAATCAATTAAATTTATTAAATAATCAAATTCATCAATTAATTAAATTTATTAATCAGATAAATTTATTAATCAATTAAATTTATCATTTAATTAAATTTATTAATCAATTAAATTTATTAATCAATCAAATTTATCAATCAACCAAATTTATTAATTAATTAAATATATTGATTAATTTAATTAATTTAATTAATTTAATTATTCAATTATTTAATTATTCAATCATTTAATTATTCAATTATTTTATTATTCAGTATCAGTAATTATCATTAATTATTAATTTTTATAATCATCATCAATTATTATTAATAATTATTAATTATTATCAATTATTATCAATTAATAGTAATTAACAATTAATATTAATCATTATTATCAATTATTATTAATTAATAATTATTTAATTAATTATTGATTAATTATTAATTAATAATAATTTATAATAATTAACGATAATTAACAATAATTAATATTGATTAATATTAATTGATAATAATTAATGACAATTAATGACAATTAATAATAATTAATAATAATTGATAATAATTAATGACAATTAATAATAATTAATAATAATTAGTGACAATTAATGACAATTAATAATAATTGATAATAATTAATGACAATTAATGACAATCAATGACAATTAATGACAATGACAATTAGACAGTGGCAGTGAACCTCAGCAAGGAAAACGCAGTTGAATTGATAATGATGAAATATGTGGCGGTAGGAATAGTTAGAGGCAAGGTAGAAAAAGATAATCCAATTGAAGAAATGTTACAAATGCTGGTCCTATGCTCACGAGGCAAAAGTTTGTGAAGCAAGAGAGGAAGACAACAAGAAAGAAATATGTTATAATTGTGGTATCAAGGGAGATGGAAGGAGAGACTGTGAGGAGGAAAAATAATGTCCTACGTCCTACGTCCTTCGTCCTCCGTCCGTCGTCCTTCGTCCTTCGTCCTTCTTCCTTCTTCCTTCTTCCTTCTTCCTTCTTCCTTCTTCCTTCTTCCTTCTTCCTTCTTCCTTCTTCCTTCTTCCTTCTTCCTTCTTCCTTCTTCCTTCTTCCTTCTTCCTTCTTCCTTCTTCCTTCTTCCTTCTTCCTTCTTCCTTCTTCCTTCTTCCTTCTTCCTTCTTCCTTCTTCCTTCTTCATTCGTCATTCGTCATTCATTGATTTATTAATTTATTTATTTATTAGGAGAGTAAATGAAGCGTATAGTACTGCGACGGTTATGGCGCCAAGAAATGATATAGATGTAATGGTGATCGCAGAACCGAACAAGGCGAGTGGCGAAGGATATGTAACAGTCGATATGGAACGAGGTTCAACCTAGGTGGTAAGACAATAAAGCCTCTAGCAGCCTAGTATACCTGGGAGTAACAATGGACCAGGATATGGAATTTGCGCAGCCCCTTACAAAGGTCACTGGGAAGATGTGTCTTAAGACTGGTTCACTACAAAGAGTGATGCCAAATATTCCCGGACCTACAACAAGAGGGAGCTCCTGAGCGCGATCGCTCATAGCATATTCCTGTATGCGGCACCCATGTGGGGCAGGTTCTGAAAATAGACAAGTACAGGGGGCAGGCTTTGTCAGTACAAAGAAGGATATTATTGAGGGTGATCTAGGGTTCCAGGACGATATCGGCGGAGGCTGCGCAGGTAATTGCTGCCACACCCCCCATGGTTATGATAGATAGACAAAGGACTTTCCTGTACAATGTGGCTAACGCTAATACCAGTGGGGTGAAAATATGGCAGCAAACAGGACGATAAGCTATTGGCAAAGGAGGTGGGAAGAACAAACGGGGAAGGCTGACTAGATGCGTAGACTGATAAAAGACCTGAAGACGTGGGTGACATGCAAGCACCGGAAAACAGGTTATTACTTCACCCAATGTTTATCAGGCCACGGTTCATACCGTACGTACACCAAAAGAATCGGCAAAACTGCTGATGACGTGTGTAGAACACGTGGAGAGATGGATGACCCCCAGCATGTATAATACACATGCGAGCGATGGTCCCAAGAGAGGGGAGAGCTAACTAGAAAGGTAGGTCAAATACCGAGCAACGACAATTTAATAAGCTACATGCTGGAATGTCCAAAGAAATGGGAGGAAATTTATGAACGCATCACCAGGATTATGGAAAGAAAGGAAAAAGAAGAGTAATGACGAGATAGAGTAAGGAAGAGATGTCATACACATGGAAAACTGTAGAGAAAGTGTATGATGTTCAAGTACCGATGAAGGTTCATACCGGACACTTTCGAAAGATGGAAATGGGCACGCTAGGACATCTAAAGCGGGCGAGGAGTTTTAGTGGGTAAACAGGATGTAAATCAACCACACTCTCACGTAGGCAACTGATTCGACGTGAGGTTAGTGCATAAAGCATTTCTCCTCAGAAAAAAAAAGGTTAGGGTTCCTAGGAGTCATAAAACCTTGTCGCGGGTGGAGTGGCTAAGTACCTGCATTGCACCACCAAGAGGCTAAACCGGTTAAATCCAGGGCCGTCCAAGGGTGAGTAGGGAAACCAAGAAATGACTCACTGCCTAGGTTAAGTGTTGAAAAGCACTCCGGGGTTGGCAACCAGAGGTCTTCTGCTGCAAACGGAAACTTACCAAACACCCTCTAATACCGGAAGGCCGGACCTCAGTTCGAACCACATCTCAGGAAAATCAAACAAATCAAACAGGATGGAATGTTGGGAAATTGGACACTCCAAAACTAATATCCTTGAGAAAGACGCTGTCAACAGTGAGGAATTCTGAAGAATTAACCAGAAGTCTGCAAAAAGCTTGTCATACTGGTGGTCACAGGAAATTGCGAACCTAAGAAAAAAGTGCATGAAAACAGGAGACTGTGGTCAAGATTGAACCCTTCGACCAACGGCATGGAGGCTATCGATATAGCTCACGAAACATATAAGGCCTCAAAAAAGATTCTGAAAATAGCGATAGACAGATCTAAGAGAACATGCTGGAAAGCACTGTGTCAAGAAATTGACAATGATACCTGGGGAAATGCTTATAAAATAGTCACCAGAAGACTACACGGTTCACTAGGAACACATATCCCGGGACCGTTTATCACATTACTTCAGGATATGGACTGCGTCTTTCTCTTAGTTTGTCGATTTTATATCGAGGTGAGTTTCTTTCTTGGTGTTTATTAGTGATATTTACGTCGATTAAACGTAAATATCAACCTTCGTTGTTTACGTAGATGTTCACGTTTTGTTTATACCGTAATATGGTTGATACCCAATTTTACGGTATTTTTTTTTGTTTTAGTGTTTTATCCTCTGTGGATAAATTTCTATAGGTTTCGTATTTTACCGATGTTACGGTTTCTGGGTTCCAGTACTCGAACACGTTATGGATCTTTCCTGTATGTATCTGTACCGAAATATTGCTTTTCCACAATATTAAGGTACCCTCAGTCTCAGTACTCTATCGGTTCGTTGATATTTCCTGACTGTTTCGTTTTTACCATGTTGTTCTGGTTTCTGGGTTTCCAGTACTCCATCGCGCTATGGATGTTTCCTGTGGTGTCTCGTTTTGTACCAAAATATTGTTTTTCCCAATATTATGGTACCTGTGTTTCAGTATTCAATCTGTTTGTCGATCTTTCCTGTGTGTTTCAGTAAGTTATCTATGATGTGATAACTTACTCTTCCGGAACATATGGTTCTCCGTATCAGCCGCAATCTATCCGTCACCCTCTTGTCAGGAACATGTGACTGGGAGTCCCACATTCTATCCGGGGTCTGGGTGCCTGTTGGTCCGCGGGAGTATGTCTACTCCTACCCTTGACCCTGCTGGCAACAGGGCCTTGAGCATTCCCCTATCCGCCACCTGGGGACGCGCCTGGTTGCGGTTTTCAGGCTCCGCGCAAAAGAAGAGGCTCCTGCTTTCCAGGAACCTAACCTAACCTAACCTAACCTAACCTAACCTAACCTAACCTAACCTAACCTAACCTAACCTAACCTAACCTAACCTAACCTAACCTAACCTAACCTAACCTAACCTCTAACCTAACCTCTATCCTAACCTCTAACCTAACCTCACCCACTTTTTTCAGTTTCTTCATTTTCTTCACTTTCTTCACTTTCTTCACTTTCTTCACTTTCTTCACTTTCTTCACTTTCTTCACTTTCTTCACTTTCTTCATTTCCTTTCTACCTTTTCTTCCTTCTTCGTTCTTCGTCCTTCATCCTCTATCAAACTAAGCGTATTAAAGTTATGTTGCGTTGCGAACCTTTCACACCACAACAAACCTTCAGTTAGTGGAACTTTTTGCGGAACGACCCTACAGCGTATCGATCCTATAGCGTAAAGGATCTTCAGCTTACCAAACCTTGATGTATCATAATTCAGCGTAGCAGACTCTTCTTAGCAGACTCTTCGTAGCGAACTCTTCGTAGCGGACTTTGCGTAGCTAATTTACCTTATTTAACTTACCGTACCGAACTTATCGAACCGAATCGAATCACTTATTGTACCAAATCGATTCAGTTATCGTACCGCATCGAATAACTTATCGTGTCGAATCGAATCACTACCCGTACAAGTTTATAGTACCGAACTTACCGTACCTAACTTACCGTATGGATCAACCAGTACCGAACATACCGTATGGATCATGTCGTACCGAAGTTACCGTATGGATCAATACAGTATCGAATTTTAGCGTTTTAGCGTATCGAACTTAGTTGTATTGAATCTCAGCGTATCATGCGTATCAAACTTATTTGTATTGAATCTTAGCGTATCAAACTTTCGCGTATTGAACTTTTGAATCTTTGCGTATCAAAGCATAATAAACCTTGACGTACCGAACTTTAGCATATCGAATCTTCACGTACCTAAGTTTAGAATATTGAACCTTGACGTACCGAACTATCGCATTTCGAAACTTGACGTATCGAACTTTAGCATATCGAAACTTGACGTACCGAACTTCGGCTTATCGAAACTTGACGTACCGAACTTTAGCATATCGAAACTTGACGAACCGTACTTTAGCATATCGAAACTTGGCGAATCGAACCATGACGTACCGAACTTTAGCGTACAGAACTCAAGCGTACGAACATTTAGCGTATTGTAGTATAGGAATCTTCCATCCCTAAACGAGTTTACCTAGAATCCCGGAATTATAGAAGATGACCTTATTTATATTGAATGTTATGTAAGTATATGTTTAGATCTCGGATCTCGGCCACCAAGCATTACGTCAATATATTAAACATTTTGGTTGGCACAGATACCTTGACATTCTAGGCTAGTTTAGTAGAACAACAACAATAAACAGTAATGACATAATATATATAATTAGGTAGAGCATTGAGAATAAGATATAGTATATTCATACATCATTGATGCGGATGGATGGTATTGTGAATGATCCATACTTGTAATTATTGTAATGAGTATAGAGTAAGACATTGAGCTATAATGGCGTCGAACTCTAAGTTGAAGTAAAGTGTAACCCTTTTGTAAAGTGATGTGTTTCTATTCCCTATACCCACACCAGAACCACGGGTCAGCTTAAGGCTAACCGCCCAACTTAAGATCTGATCCCCACAGTATCGAACTTACCGTACCGAACTTACCGTACCGAACTTAGCGTACCGAACTTAGCGTACCGAACTTAGCGTACCGAACTTAGCGTACCGAACTTAGCGTACCGAACTTAGCGTACCGAACTTAGCGTACCGAACTTAGCGTACCGAACTTAGCGTACCGAACTTAGCGTACCGAACTTAGCGTACCGAACTTAGCGTACCGAACTTAGCGTACCGAACTTAGCGTACCGAACTTAGCGTACCGAACTTAGCGTACCAAACTTAGCGTACCGAACTTAGCGTATCGAACTTAGCGTATTGAACTTACCGTATTGAACTTACCGTACCGAACTTGGCGTACCGAACATTAGTGTATCGTATCTTAACGTACCGAACATTACCGTATCGTACCGACTGTATCGTACCGTACCTTACCGTATCGAACCTTGCATTTATTTAAATACTTTTTTTATTTCAATTTTAATTTTTATTTATAATCATTTATATTTACATACATATTTATATTTATATCTAATAATTTTTATTAATTTTAGTTTTCATTATTTACAATTTTTTCAATTATATTCGATTATTTTTTATAATTTTCAATTATTTTCAATGATTGTTAATTATTTAAAATTGTTTTTTCATTATTTTTCATTATTTAAATTATTTAAATCATTTGAAATCATTTTCAATTATTTTTCAATCACTTACAATTAATTTTAATCAATTTTAATTAATTTCAATCAATTTTAATCAATTTTGATTAATTTCAATCAATTTTAATTAATTTAAATTAATTTTAATTAATTTCAATCAATTTTAATCAATTAAAATCAATTTATTTAAATACTTTTTTTATTTCAATTTTAATTTTTATTTATAATCATTTATATTTACATACATATTTATATTTATATCTAATAATTTTTATTAATTTTAGTTTTCATTATTTACAATTTTTTCAATTATATTCGATTATTTTTTATAATTTTCAATTATTTTCAATGATTGTTAATTATTTAAAATTGTTTTTTCATTATTTTTCATTATTTAAATTATTTAAATCATTTGAAATCATTTTCAATTATTTTTCAATCACTTACAATTAATTTTAATCAATTTTAATTAATTTCAATCAATTTTAATCAATTTTGATTAATTTCAATCAATTTTAATTAATTTAAATTAATTTTAATTAATTTCAATCAATTTTAATCAATTAAAATCAATTTCAATTAATTTTAATCGATTTTAATTAATTTTGATTGATATTCATTTGTATTTATTTTTATATTCATTTATTTATATTCATTAATGTATTTATTGTAAATTATTTAAAATTATGTTACATCATTTTTCATTATTCAAATTTTTTTCAATTAATTTTAATTATGAAAAATTAATTTTCAATTAATTTTATTCAATTTTAATCAATTTCAATTTATTTAGATTAATTTCAATCAATTTTAATTAATTTGAATCAATTTCAATTAGTTTCAATTAATTTTGTTTGATTTTAATTTATTTGTATTTATATTTATTTAATTATATTAATTTTATTTATTTATTTATATCTATTCATGTATTTATTAATGTCTCTATGTATTTATGTATTTATTTATGTAATCAATTTAAATCAATTTCAATTAATTTTAATTAATTTCAATTAATTTTGATTGATTTTTATTATTTGTATTCATATTTATTCAATTATATCTATTCATTAATTATATCTATTTATGTATTGTTTAATGTATTTATAGTAAATTATTTTTAATTATTTAAATCATTTTTCATTATTCAAATTATTTTTAATTAATTTTGATCATTTAAAATCAATTTTTAATTAATTTCAATCAATTTTAATTAATTTTGATTAATATCAAACAATTTTAATTAATTTCAATCGATTTTAATTAATTTTAATTAATTTTAATTAATTTGAATTAATTTCAAATTGTTCATTTATTCATCAATCAATTAATCAATTTATTAATTTATCAATTAATCGAATTATTTATTAATCAAATTCATCAATTAATTAAATTTATTAATCAATTAAATTTATTAATTAATTAAATTTATTAAATGATTAAATTTACTAATTATTTAAATTTATTAATTAATTGAATTTATTAATTAATTAAATTTATTAATCAATTGAATTTATCGATCAATTAAATTTACTAATCAATTAAATTTATTAATCAATTAAATTTTTTAATCAATTAAATTTTTTAATCAATTAAATTTATTGGTCAATTAAATTTATTAATCAGTTAAATTTATTAATCAATTAAATTTATCAATTAATTAAATTCAATCAATTTAATCAATTTAATTGATTAAATTAATTTAATTAATTCAATTACTTAAATATTTAATTATTCAATTATTCAATTATTTTATTATTCAGGTAATTATTCAGTAAATATCATCAATTATTAATCATTATTAATTATCATCAGTTATTATTAATTATTAGTAATTAACAATAATTAGTAATAATTAATAACCAATTATTTAATTAATTAATAATAATAAATTGATATTAATTGATAAGTAATTATTATTAATTTTTATCAGTTATTATTATTATTATCAATTAATTATGTTTAATTAATAGTAATTAACAATAATTAGTAATAATTAATAATCAATTATTTAATTAATTAATATTAATAAATAGATATTAATTGATATTAATTTCTTCTTCCTATTCTTCATATTCATCATATTCTTCCTTTTCATCCTATTCTTCCTTTTCATCCTTTTTATCCTATTCTCATCCTATTCTCATCATATTCTCATCCTATTCTCAGTATTCTTCCATCATCCTACTATCTTCCTATTCTTCCATCATCCTACTATTCTTCCTATTCTTCCATCATCCTACTATTCTTCCAATTCTTCCAATTCTTCCTCTTCTTCCTCTTCTTCCTCTTCTTCCTCTTCTTCCTCTTCTTCCTCTTCTTCTTCTTCTTCCAATTCTTCCAATTCTTCCTCTTCTTCCTCTTCTTCCTCTTCTTCCTCTTCTTCCTCTTCTTCCTCTTCTTCCTCTTCTTCCTCTTCTTCCTCTTCTTCCTCTTCTTCCTCTTCTTCCTTTTCTTCCTTTTCTTCCTTTTCTTCCTCTTTTCCTTTCCATTCTTTACTTCCTTTTCTTCCTTTTCCTTGTTTATTTATATACTTATTTTTATTTCTATCAATTTTTATTTTTATTTTAATATTTATTTTAATCCATTCCAATTTCTATTTACATTCATATTTACATTTATATTTACTTTTATATTTACTAATTTTTATTAATTTTCGTAATTTTTCATTATTTTTATTTTTTTAAATTATGTTCGATTATTTTTCATAATTAACAATTATTCAATTTTAATCAATTTCAATCAATTTTAATCAATTTTAATTATTCGTGATTAATTTAAATTTAAATTAATTTTGATTGATTTTTATTCATTTGTACTTATATTTATATTTATTCAATTATATTAATTTCTATTTATTTATTTATATATATTTATGCATTTATTTATGTGTTTATGTGTCTTTATTGATTTATTTATTATCTCTAGGAGGGAGCCGAAGAGGTGGATAGGAGGGAGTATATGAGGGTGAAAACGAGCAAACCCAAGATGGAGGACAAGACGGAGGCCAGAATGGCGACAAAAGCGAAGGTAGCTAGTGGAGATAAAATGAGCTCATCATTAGAGGAAAGTATAGAAAGTCACAAAATACTAAAGAGATGAAAACACAAAAGGTCACCCGAGCTAACAGAGGAAGTGTTGAAAGAAAGAGAAGTCGTACTGGAAAACGCGGCTGAAAAGTATCAAAATAGAGAAGGACAAAATAAAAGACGAATGACACAAACTCCAAAAAGAAAAAGAAAAAATGGAAGAGATAATAAGGACGAAATCTCCCGTCTGAAAGCAGAACTAAAAAGGTAATGAAGGAGCAAACGATAATGCTAGAAGATAAACAAGGAAGTAATGAAGACACAACAACTCAGGAGAAATGGAGAGAGATACATATACTAGGAGCCATAGAAGAGGTAAAGAAAACAAACAAAAGATGTCAGAGGGAGTATAGAAAGGAACACCAATCTACAAATGAAGGCACTCCTAAACGGTTTGCAAAAACCCATGGAGATATTAGATAGAAAATAAATGAATGGCTGAGTATGAAAAAGGACATAAGGGACAAAGAAAAAGTGAGCAGGGAGACCTAGAGACCAGGTCAGGAAGAGCTGTTGGAAATAACCAATCCGGAAACGGTTGAGGAGTGGTCGGAAACCATAGATAAGTGGAGCAATAGCCTGTTCAAATATACAATGATCGAAAAGAAAAGTATAGGTGAAGAAAAAGAAATTAGAAATAAAATTCTAATAATCACTGACAAAACAGACGAGGAAGATATAAACATGGAAAAAACACCAGAGCTCAACGAAATAAAAGAGACGTTTGGCGTAAAGGAAACATCCCATAGAATTAAAGAAAACGGAGCCTGGAGAAACATATCCTCTATCTGGATAAAAGCGAAGCTCGGGGAGACAGAAAAACAGAAATATGACACTTTGTACCAAGGAAAGTAGACTTGGATAGTTTCAGGAAAATGGTAGAACTAACCTTCCACTGGACAGATACAAAGGTAATCATATATCCCTCACGGAAAATGCAAAACAGGGAGAAGACAAGGAACAGCTATGCGTATGCAGTAGAAAAAAATGGCGCAAACTCTTTAAGAGGTAGGAGAAGTGCTAAACAAGTCGGGGGAGAGTAAAGGAATCAGATCTATAAGAAGTTTGAAGGAGTAGAAACTAATTATTACAACGGACAGAGAAGGGGGTCAAAAAAAAAAGGTCGTGGAAAATTGGGGATTCGAGACGGAGGGAATCATTATTTCTACGGGACCTGGACAGCCTAACAACGGAGGGGGAGGTATGCGAAGCCCTGGAGAGAGTGATAGGAAATCTCTGTGTAAGCGAAGACATATGCAGACAGTGACAGTGAACCTCAGCAAGAAAAACGCAGATGAATTGATAATGATGAAATATGTGGCGGTAGGAATAGTTAGAGGCAAGGTAGAAAAAGAAAAATCCAATTGAAGAAATCTTAGAAATGCTGGTCCTATGCTCACGAGGCAAAAGATTGTGAAGCAAGAGGGGAAGACAACAAGAAAGAAATATGTTATAATTGCGGTATCAAGGGACATGGAAGTAGACTGAGGAGGAAAAATACTGTCCTATATGTGAAGAGAAAGGACACTCGCATGGAACATTCAAGTGTCGCGACTTTACAAAGGCACTAGGAACAGCCAGTTATCCTCATGTGATACAAGACTGATCATTAAATCATATACCAATCAACAATTAACAATTAACAATTGTCAATTATCAAATATTAATTAATAATCAATAATTAATAATTAATTACTAATTATTAATCAATTATTTATTTTTTTATTAATTATTTATTCATCAATTATACATTTATATCTATTAATCATTTATTTATCCATCAATTATTCATTTATTAATCAATTATTAATTTATTTATCAATTATTTATCTATTAATCAATCATTTATTTATTCATCAATTATTTATTTATTCATCATTAATTAATTGAATAATCAATTTATTGATCTATCAATTAATCAAATCATTAATTCATTAATTTATCAATCAATTAATCAAATTAATTAATTATTTAAAGTTATCGATTAATTAAATTCAACAATTAATTAAATTTATCAATTAATTAAATTCATCAATTAATTAAATTCAACAATTAATTGAATTCATCAATTAATTGAATTCATCAATTAATTGAATTTATCAACAAATTAAATTCATCAATCAATTAAATTTATCAATCAATTAAATTTATTTATCAATTAAATTCATTAATCAATTGAATTCATTAATCAATTTAATTCATTAATCAATTAGATTTATTAATCAATAAATTTATGAATCAATTAAATTTATTAATCAATTAAATTTATCAATCAATTGAATTTATCAATTAATTAAATGTAGTGATCAATTAAATTTATTAATCAATTGAATTTATCAATCAATAAATTTAGTTGATTGATTAATTTAATCAATTTAATTAATTTAATTATTCAATCATTTAATTATTCAATTATTTTATTATTCAGTTAATTTTTCAGTAATTATCATTAATTATTAATCTTTTTAATAATTATCAATTATTATTAATTAATAATTATTCAATTAATTATTGATCAATTATTAGTTATTAATAATTCATAATAATCAACGATAATTGAAAATAATCAATATTAATTAATAATAATTAATAATAATTGATAATAATTGATAATAATAATAATAATAATTAATTAATGACAATTAATAATAATTAATGAGAATTAATAATGATTAATGACAATTAATAATAATTAGTGACAATTAATGAGAATTAATGAAAATTAATGACAACGAATAATTATTAATTAATAATAATTCATGATAATCAACGACAATTAACAATAATTAATATTAATTAATGAAAATTATTAATAACCAATAATAATTAATGATAATTAATGACAATTAATAATAATTACTGACAATTATTGACAATTAATGACAATGACAATTAATGACAATTAGACAGTGAACCTCAGCCAGGAAAACGCAGATGAATTGATAATGATGAAATAGGAATGGCGGTAGGAATAGTTAGAGGCAAGGTAAAAAAAAATAGAATACAATTGAAGAAATGTTACAAATGCTGGTCCTATGCTCACGAGGCAAAAGAATGTACAGCAAGAGAGGAAGACAACAAGAAAGAAAAATGTTATAATTGTGGTATCAAGGGACATGGAAGTAGAGACTGTGAGGAGGAAAAATACTGTCCTATATGTGAAGAGAAAGGACACTCGCATGGAACATTCAAGTGTCGCGACTTTACAAAGGCACTAGGAACAGCCAGATATGCTCATGTGATACAAGACTGTGATTTAATTAACAATCAACAATCAACAATCAACAATTATTAATTATTAATTATTAATTAATAATAAATAATTAATTATCAATTATTTATCAATTATACATTTATTTACCAATTACTAATCTATTAATTATTTATTTATTCATCAATTATTTATTTATTAATCTATTATTCATTTATTTATCAATTATTTATTTATTAATCAATTATTTATTAATTCATCAATTATTTATTTATTCATCATTAATTAATTATTTAATAAATTTATTAATCTATCAATTCATCAATTAATCAAATCATTAATTCATCAATTTATTAATCAGTTAAAATTAATTAATCCAATTAATTATTTAAATTCATCAATTTATTAAATACAAGAATTAATTAAATTCATTAATTATTTAAATTCATCAATTAATTAAATTCATCAATTAATTGAATTTATCAATAAATTAAATTTATTATTCAAATAAATTTATCAATCAATTAAATTCATTAATCAATTAAATTCATTTATCAATGAAATTCATTAATCAATTAAATTTATTAATTAATTAAATTTATCAATTAATTATATTTATTAATCAAATAAATTCATTAATCAAATAAATTTATTAATCAAATAAATTTATTAATCAATTAAATTTATTAATTAATTGAATTTATTAATCAATTGAATTTATCAATCAACTAAATTTATAAATTAATCAAATGTATTGATCAATTTAATTAATTCAATTAATTTAATTATTCAATTATTTAATTATTCAATTATTTAATTATTCAATTTAATTATTCAATTATTTTATTATTCAGTTAATTATTCAGTAATTATCAATTATTATTAATTAATAATTATTTAATAATTTATTGATTATTTATTAATCAATAATAATTCATAATAATCAACGATAATCAACAATAATTAATATTAATTAATTAATTAATAATAATTAATGATAATTAATGACAATTAATATTAATTAATAATAATTAATGACAATTAATAATAATTAATAATAATTAATGACAATTAATAATAATTAATAATAATTAATGACAATCAATGACAATAATAATAATTATTAATAATTAATGACAATTAATAAAAATTAATAATAATTAAAGACAATTAATGACAATGACAATTAATGACAATGACAATTAGACAGCGACAGTGAACCTCAGCAAGGAAAACACAGATAAATTGATAATATGTGGCGGTAGGAATAGTTAGAGGCAAAGTAGAAAAACAGAATCCAATTGAAGAAATGTTACAAATGCTGGTCCTATGCTCACGAGGCAAAAGATTGTAAAGCAAGAGAGGAAGACAACAAGAAAGAAATATGTTATAATTGTGGTATCAAGGGACATGGAAGTAGAGACTGTGAGGAGGAAATATACTGTCCTATATGTGAAGAGAAAGGACACTCGCATGGAACATTCGAGTGTCGCGAATTTACAAAGGCACTAGGAACAGCCAGATATGCTCATGTGATACAAGACTGTGATTTAATTATCAATTAACAATCAACAATTAACAATTAACAATTATCAATTATCAATTAATAGTTATTAATTAATAATTAATTACTAATTATTTATCAATTATTTATTTTTTAATTTATTATTTATTCATCAATTATACATTTATTTATCAATTGTTAATCTATTAATTATTTATTTATACATCAATTATTCATTTATTAATCAATTATTCATTTATTAATCAATTATTTATTTATTAATCAATTATTTATTTATTCGTCAATTATTTTTTTATTCATCATTAATTGATTAATCAATTTATTAATCTATCAATTTATCAATTAATCAAATTATTAATTCATCAATTCATTAATCAATTAAATTTAACAATTAATTGAATGAATCAATTATTTAAATTTATCAATTAATTAAATTCAACAATTAATTAAATTCATCAATTAATTAAATTCTTCAATTAATTGAATTTGTCAATGAATTAAATTTATTAATCAATTAAATTCATCAATCAAGTAAATATATTCATCAATTAAATTCATTAATCAATTAAATTCATTAATCAATTCAATTTATTCATTGATTAAATTTATCAATTAATTAAATTTATTGATCAATTAAATTTATTAATCAATTAAATTTATAATTAAATTTATTAATTAATTGAATTTATAAATCAATTGAATTTATTAACCAATTGAATTCATCAATCAACCAAATTTATTAATTAATAAAATATATTGATTAATTTAATTAATTTAATTAATTTAATTATTCAATTATTCAATCATTTAATTATACAATTATTAAATTATTTTATTATTCAGTTAATTATTCAGTAATCATAATTAATTATTATCATTTATTATTAGTCATTATTAATTATTATCAATTATTATAAATTATTATTAATCAATAGTAATTAATTATTAATAATAATCATTATTATCAATTATTTTTGATCAATAATTATTTAATTAATTAATGATTGATTATTAACTAATAATAATTTATAATAATTAACGATAATTAACAATAATTATTATAAATCATTAATTAATAATAATTCATAATAATTAATAATAATTTATGATAATTAATGACAATTAATAATAATTAATAATAATTAATAATAATTATTGACAATTAATGATAATTAATGACAATTTATAATAATCAATGACAATCAATGACAATTAATGACAATGACAATTAATGACAATGACAATCAGACAGTGACAGTAAACCTCAGCAAGGAAAACGCAGATGAATTGATAATGATGAAATATGTGGCAGTAGGAATTGTAGAGGCAAGGTAGAAAAAGAGAATCCAATTGAAGAAATGTTACAAATGCTGGTCCTATGCTCACGAGGCAAAATATTGTAAAGCAAGAGAGGAAGACAACAAGAAAGAAATATGTTATAATTGTGGTATCAAGGGACATGGAAGTAGACTGTGAGGAGGACAATACTGTCCTATATGTGAAGAGAAAGGACACTCGCATGGAACATTCAAGCGTCGCGACTTTACAAAGGCACTAGGAACAGCCAGATATGCTCATGTGATACAAGACTGTGATTTAATTATCAATTAACAATTAACAATTAACAATTAACAATCATCAATTATCATTTATCAATTATCAATTATAGATTAATAATTAATTACTAATTATTCATCAATCATTTATTTCTTAATTAATTATTTATCTATCAATTATACATTTATTTATCAATTGTTTATCTATTAACTATTTATTCATTCATCAATTATTCATTTATTAATTTATTTATTCATCAATTATTCATTTATTCATCATTAATTGATTAATCAATTTATTGATCTATCAATTCATCAATTAATGAAATTATTAATTCATCAATTTATTATTCAATTAAATTTATCAATTAATTGAATTAATTAATTATTTAAATTTATCAATTGATTAAATTCAACAATTAATTAAATTTATCAATTAATTAAATTCATCAATTAATTAAATTCATCAATTAATTGAATTTACCAATAATTAAATTCATTTATCAATTAAATTTATCAATCAATTAAATTTATTCATGAATTAAATTTATTCATCAATTAAATTCATTCATCAATTAAATTCTTTAATCAATTAAATTCATTAATCAATTAAATTTATTAAATAATCAAATTCATCAATTAATTAAATTTATTAATCAGATAAATTTATTAATCAATTAAATTTATCATTTAATTAAATTTATTAATCAATTAAATTTATTAATCAATCAAATTTATCAATCAACCAAATTTATTAATTAATTAAATATATTGATTAATTTAATTAATTTAATTAATTTAATTATTCAATTATTTAATTATTCAATCATTTAATTATTCAATTATTTTATTATTCAGTATCAGTAATTATCATTAATTATTAATTTTTATAATCATCATCAATTATTATTAATAATTATTAATTATTATCAATTATTATCAATTAATAGTAATTAACAATTAATATTAATCATTATTATCAATTATTATTAATTAATAATTATTTAATTAATTATTGATTAATTATTAATTAATAATAATTTATAATAATTAACGATAATTAACAATAATTAATATTGATTAATATTAATTGATAATAATTAATGACAATTAATGACAATTAATAATAATTAATAATAATTGATAATAATTAATGACAATTAATAATAATTAATAATAATTAGTGACAATTAATGACAATTAATAATAATTGATAATAATTAATGACAATTAATGACAATCAATGACAATTAATGACAATGACAATTAGACAGTGGCAGTGAACCTCAGCAAGGAAAACGCAGTTGAATTGATAATGATGAAATATGTGGCGGTAGGAATAGTTAGAGGCAAGGTAGAAAAAGATAATCCAATTGAAGAAATGTTACAAATGCTGGTCCTATGCTCACGAGGCAAAAGTTTGTGAAGCAAGAGAGGAAGACAACAAGAAAGAAATATGTTATAATTGTGGTATCAAGGGAGATGGAAGGAGAGACTGTGAGGAGGAAAAATAATGTCCTACGTCCTACGTCCTTCGTCCTCCGTCCGTCGTCCTTCGTCCTTCGTCCTTCTTCCTTCTTCCTTCTTCCTTCTTCCTTCTTCCTTCTTCCTTCTTCCTTCTTCCTTCTTCCTTCTTCCTTCTTCCTTCTTCCTTCTTCCTTCTTCCTTCTTCCTTCTTCCTTCTTCCTTCTTCCTTCTTCCTTCTTCCTTCTTCCTTCTTCCTTCTTCATTCGTCATTCGTCATTCATTGATTTATTAATTTATTTATTTATTAGGAGAGTAAATGAAGCGTATAGTACTGCGACGGTTATGGCGCCAAGAAATGAT
Organism: Endomychus coccineus; assembly: GCA_958510875.1. Lineage (NCBI taxonomy): Eukaryota > Metazoa > Arthropoda > Insecta > Coleoptera > Endomychidae > Endomychus > Endomychus coccineus. The sequence continues at coordinate 82,576 of CAUEHT010000081.1, forward strand.
ATAGATGTAATGGTGATCGCAGAACCGAACAAGGCGAGTGGCGAAGGATATGTAACAGTCGATATGGAACGAGGTTCAACCTAGGTGGTAAGACAATAAAGCCTCTAGCAGCCTAGTATACCTGGGAGTAACAATGGACCAGGATATGGAATTTGCGCAGCCCCTTACAAAGGTCACTGGGAAGATGTGTCTTAAGACTGGTTCACTACAAAGAGTGATGCCAAATATTCCCGGACCTACAACAAGAGGGAGCTCCTGAGCGCGATCGCTCATAGCATATTCCTGTATGCGGCACCCATGTGGGGCAGGTTCTGAAAATAGACAAGTACAGGGGGCAGGCTTTGTCAGTACAAAGAAGGATATTATTGAGGGTGATCTAGGGTTCCAGGACGATATCGGCGGAGGCTGCGCAGGTAATTGCTGCCACACCCCCCATGGTTATGATAGATAGACAAAGGACTTTCCTGTACAATGTGGCTAACGCTAATACCAGTGGGGTGAAAATATGGCAGCAAACAGGACGATAAGCTATTGGCAAAGGAGGTGGGAAGAACAAACGGAGAAGGCTGACTAGATGCGTAGACTGATAAAAGACCTGAAGACGTGGGTGACATGCAAGCACCGGAAAACAGGTTATTACTTCACCCAATGTTTATCAGGCCACGGTTCATACCGTACGTACACCAAAAGAATCGGCAAAACTGCTGATGACGTGTGTAGAACACGTGGAGAGATGGATGACCCCCAGCATGTATAATACACATGCGAGCGATGGTCCCAAGAGAGGGGAGAGCTAACTAGAAAGGTAGGTCAAATACCGAGCAACGACAATTTAATAAGCTACATGCTGGAATGTCCAAAGAAATGGGAGGAAATTTATGAACGCATCACCAGGATTATGGAAAGAAAGGAAAAAGAAGAGTAATGACGAGATAGAGTAAGGAAGAGATGTCATACACATGGAAAACTGTAGAGAAAGTGTATGATGTTCAAGTACCGATGAAGGTTCATACCGGACACTTTCGAAAGATGGAAATGGGCACGCTAGGACATCTAAAGCGGGCGAGGAGTTTTAGTGGGTAAACAGGATGTAAATCAACCACACTCTCACGTAGGCAACTGATTCGACGTGAGGTTAGTGCATAAAGCATTTCTCCTCAGAAAAAAAAAGGTTAGGGTTCCTAGGAGTCATAAAACCTTGTCGCGGGTGGAGTGGCTAAGTACCTGCATTGCACCACCAAGAGGCTAAACCGGTTAAATCCAGGGCCGTCCAAGGGTGAGTAGGGAAACCAAGAAATGACTCACTGCCTAGGTTAAGTGTTGAAAAGCACTCCGGGGTTGGCAACCAGAGGTCTTCTGCTGCAAACGGAAACTTACCAAACACCCTCTAATACCGGAAGGCCGGACCTCAGTTCGAACCACATCTCAGGAAAATCAAACAAATCAAACAGGATGGAATGTTGGGAAATTGGACACTCCAAAACTAATATCCTTGAGAAAGACGCTGTCAACAGTGAGGAATTCTGAAGAATTAACCAGAAGTCTGCAAAAAGCTTGTCATACTGGTGGTCACAGGAAATTGCGAACCTAAGAAAAAAGTGCATGAAAACAGGAGACTGTGGTCAAGATTGAACCCTTCGACCAACGGCATGGAGGCTATCGATATAGCTCACGAAACATATAAGGCCTCAAAAAAGATTCTGAAAATAGCGATAGACAGATCTAAGAGAACATGCTGGAAAGCACTGTGTCAAGAAATTGACAATGATACCTGGGGAAATGCTTATAAAATAGTCACCAGAAGACTACACGGTTCACTAGGGACACACAACATTTCAAATGACATGGCGGAGCAGATAATCACCGCATTGTTCACAGTCCACAAAGATTTTTGAAGACGTAATATACAGGTTAGTAAAGTAACACCATTCACGAAAGACTGATTGAGCAACGCCGCAAACACACTTGCAAACAAACTTAGAAACAAAAGCGTGGCAGATATAGACCAGATTCCATCAGAAATAGTGAAAATAGTATCTAAAGAATTTTGAGTAGAAATCCTGAAAGCAATGAACTCTATAACGGAGACAGGAAAATTCCCATCCATCTGGAAAGAAGCAAAAATAGTTCTGATTAAAAAGTCTAATAAACCAGATAATGATTCATCATAAAGGCCGATCTGCCTATTAAATGTACTAGACAAAGTCTTGGAACACCTGATGCTAAAAAGACTACATACTATCCTGGAAGATAGAAACATCATATCAGACAGGCAATTTGGATTTCGAAAAGGAAAATCTACTGTACTCGTAGATGCTATAAAATCAATCATGGATAAATTATCCAAAGTTACAAATGGTCCATACAAGAAACGTAGCATAGGATGCATAATTACACTGGACATCAAAAATGCTTTCAATTCGGCGTTCTGGAAACAGATTCTGAGGAAACTAAATGAGATAGGTTTGGAAGAAGATATAAAGAATTTGATCGGAAGTTATTTGGAAAATAGATCCATAATAAGCAAATACGAAGACAGTACTTCGATAAGGAATATAAAGAGCGGGGTACCACAAGGATAGATAATGGGCCCCACCCTTTGGAATATCCAGTATAATGGGGTTCTAGAGTTAGATCTGCCGACAGGTGTGTCGACTACAGCATTCGCGGCCTAGCAGTCGTAGCAATTGCAAGAGACTACGTGGAATTGAAAGAAAAAGTCAATGGAGCTTTGAGAAAAATCAACCATTGACTTACCTCAAAAGGCTTGAACCTTGCTGCGGAAAAAAACAGAACCTGTCATCATATCTACGAAAAGAATGATGCCTCCAATATCTTTTATGGTAAAAGAAGCCACGATTCATCCAAAAAATGTCATAAAATACTTAGGAGTATGGCTGGATACTAGATTGTCTTTTATGACCCATCTTAATAAAACGATGGAAAAAACATCAAAGGTCGTCTCTGCTCTAGGAAATTTAAAGCCTAATGTAGGAGGTCCATCATCAAGCAGCAAAAAGAAACTGATCAACTCAGTAGCTATATCAACGGTTTTGTATGTTATGCCCGTATGGTCACCGATATTTAGATTTAAAAACTCTAGAAATAGTTTAAATTCTATAGACAGAAAATAATTAAATTCAAGAACGACCAGTACTTATCGCACCGCTTCCAGCGAGGCAATCGAAGTATTAGCCGGCTCCCCTCCCTTACATCTGATAGTACAGGAGCGTAAAGAAACTTACGAAGGCTTATCAAAAATACAAGCAAGGAGGATTTTCATGCGAAATTGGCAAGACCGATGGGACACAACCACGAATGCCGCTCTTACAAAGACGACAATACATGTATATATTGTGGAAGCGTAGATTCCCCACATCATACCATCATTGATTGCCCCTGATGGGAGATAGAAAGACAAACAATACATGAATCCCAAGAAAAACAGCAGATCTGAAAACTATGATGAATAGTATGATTGATAACGAACAATCTTGGAAAAATTACGAAGAGATTATAAAGAACATCATTAGAAAGAAAGAAGAGGAGTAGGAAGAAAACCCCATCTCTAAAACATATCTTCAAGAAAAAAAGGAAAAACAAAACAGACGCAGTCCATATCCTGAAGCAATGCGAGAAGCGGTCCCGGGATGTGGATGAAGAAAGATAGGTTTTAGCAGGTAGGTCGTATGATTAGTCCTGCACTGCCAAGCAGTGACAGAAACAAAGCTCTCGGCGTGCATTATGCATTTCTTCTCAACAGAAAAAAACAAGAAAAGGTTTGGTAGGGTAGGGTTTGGTTAGGTTGGGTAGGGTTTGGTAAGGTTGGGTAGGGTTTGGTAAGGTTTGGTAAGGGGTTTGGGAAGATTTGGGAGGTTTGGGAGGGTTTGGGAAGGTTGGGGAGGGTTTGGGAAGGTTGTTTAGTTATGTTTGGTTATGTTTGGTTACATTTGGGTAGGTTTGGTTAGGTTTCGTTAGGTTTGGTTAGGATTGGTTGTTTCGTAAGGTTTTCTTGATTAGGTTAGGTTTCACTCCTGAAATACGTTATGTCAAAGAACAGACTATGATCACATGGCAAGAAGAAAGGAGACTACAAGAAAACTCGGGAAACCAAGAAACTGATGCAGTCAGTCAGAAAATGGACCAAACGAAAACATGGAGAAATCAGATATTCCTCAACTCACTTCCAGTCGGGGCACGGCTACTTCGGTTCATGCTTATGGAGGATGAAGCTGAGACGAGTATAACATAGTAAAACACTTGCTACATACAAAGCGAGTATAAAGAACATAATTGAAAGTGCCATAAACGGACCAACTAAATTCATCATCTAAATTTCTTTATTTCAATCTTCGGTAACTTGTACTTTTTTCTGTTCACTTGGATATCAGCATTTGACACTATTTCATCATTCATCATATAATCTTGTGTAATAGTTGAATTTGATTTGATGTAAATTCAGAAAATGATTTCAGCAATCTTAGTTATATTCGTCAAATTGATTTCATTTCTTCTTCTCGCATGGGGTGGGTACTTCACTTCTGCATCAAGAAGTAGACTAAGATTTAAATCCCTTTTTTAATCTTCAAGTTTGAATTTCTTTTCATTCTTCTTACTTTAACAAGTCTATCATTTGATGTTCAAAAATTTCACCCAAATTCACCACTTCTATCATATAGGGATCACAAATTTTCAGAGATATTCAATTATACTTACCAGTCTAAAAGTATTTCACAAAAGTAAATCAGACTGAACTATAATATATTGCCGCACATACACACACATGCGCAATAGGGATATATCCCCGTTTTTGGCTGATTACAATACTTCCCTCTCACTATTTACTATGTACAGTGATGGAAGTAAAAATAGATTACATCTTTGCTTTTATATTATACTTTCCCTTTCTTTCCCGCTTTCAAGGAACGTGCGCCTGAATTAACACCAGTGCTCTGCAGGTTGTTTACCCTTTCGTACAAACTTGGTCTTTCCTTCCAGCTGGAAGGCAGTCAAAGAAATTACGAAAAAAGGAAAAAATACCCTTTCCAAAATTATAGACCCATTGCACTCTCATCTGTGATCTCCATAGTGATGGAGATAGCAATCAACATCTAGCTCATCAAATACCTAGAGAGCACCAAAATCGTGAATAACCAGGAATATGGCTTTCGTCAGGATATATCAACAGGAGACCTACTTGCCTACGTAACACATGTATGGCAGACATTTGTTGAAAAACATGAGGAATCTGTAGCTGTAACTTTAGAAATCTCCAAAGCATTTAAACGAGACTGGAACCAAAGTCTTCTTGGGAAACTTCCATCATATAGTTTGCCGCCTCAACTTCGTTGCTTGCTATCGAGTTTTCTCTCAGATCACTCCATGTGGAGGCTGACGGAGTATCCTTCGATACAATGGCTATAATGTCTTGGAACCAACTTTGTTTCCACTCCATATCAACTATCTGCAGAAAGTAACCACCTTTCTCGTCCACAGCTTTGCAAATGGTAAAATTCCTACTGCTTTCTCCTTCAATGAAGCCTGAGGAACGGGACAGAAACAGGTTGACACTATTAATGGAGATCTGATAATGATTTTGAAAGGGTAGTAGTTTTATGCAACCAAAACTGAAGCTTGCGTCTTCTCTAGGAACGCAGATCACACAATCCTTAATATGATGCAAGTTAAACTATTCCTATGAAGTCTCCCATATCCATGATCGGGATCACCACCGACATCCTCTTATGAGATGATTATGTGAGGTTTTTCAAAAAATTTGTTTTCAATGCCGTGCCAAGAATTACTTCATCGTAGAAAGGTGAGCGAAGTCTCCCATTTCTGTATATATTTCCATGGTCGGTATCCATCAGAAATCTCGTCTGTTGTTCAACCGCGAGAGATTCCAGATAGGCGAACTAGACTAGCTCAAGCTAGTCTCACCATCATTGTCAAGCTCTAGACCTGCCGAACTTCTTCCTACTATACATCATTTTTCTATCGAACTGTGAAGTTGTGGAACTCTTCGCCTAGTGAGGTCTTTCCCTTTGCCTATAACCTCCAAATATTCAAGAAAAATTCGAATGCCTATCTCCTCTCCCAACATTCCACCACTGGCTCACACGATGTTCTTCGAACATTATAGGCTTCCCTCTAGTGTAGTCAAAGCGTATATCAACCATACTTTTATTAAATCGTTGTGTACAGCTAATTGATTATTCTTGGTCTAATAGTGGACTGTATAATAATTACTTATTTAACTCTATTAACAGATATTTCTTTATTTGTTAAGTATAAAAATTCTGATTATAATGTCTATCAGACAAACTTACAAACTTAAACTTGTTATTATTGTTATAACAACGGGGAACAGCGGAACGGAATCGTTTTAGAGACCAAAGAAAGGTTGATCTCACTATTTGATTGCAACACTCTATATCCATTTCTTTTCAGATGGATACTTAGGTCACTTGAGATGCTGAAAAATTAATTGTTTCTTTTTAATGGAGTGAAAATGGAATAAGATTTCCCTTATTATTCAAAAAATAACAGGCATTCGGAGTATACTAGGAGGTCGGACAGCAAGTTGCGCATGCCAGGATGGTTAAGACGGAGTGAGTGTAAAGTTAAGTCATAGATCCAAAACACTCACAATGTCATGCTTTATGCTTCAATCTCTTATGTCGATGTCGTGAGGGTATCCGTTGATCCTACGTCTGGCAGTAAGCTGTGCTAATCTTATCATAATTAAGAAAATGTGGTATATGCACATTTATTTTATTGCACTCTAGTGCGTTAGTCAATGCTCTGGAGATAATAGTATTTACTCAGATACTTTGTATCACATTTTTTATATACTCTTGGAAATTATTTATAAGTGTTGACACAGGTGGCAGTTTATACTAAACTCTAAAATTTATATTACTTCTACATGGTTCAAGCCTCAGGAACTCCACACTCCGGATTCAAAACATAATTATTCCATCATTTTGATTAGATAGCTACTATTTTTCATGTGTGTGTAGTGAGTCTGTGTAAAATCAAGCTCACTTCGATTTGGCAACACTGCGCGCTTCTAATTTAAAGCTTCTCACACATGTTGTACATGAATAGGAAATCCAATAATGAATACTTCATTATAGAACTTATCACTCTCTAATTGAATCTAATTTGTTTGTACCAACTATTAATTTGTTGATAACATCCTGATCAGACCATACATTATACGACATAATACATTCTTGCAGAAGAAGGATTCGGCCTCTCTGTACAACGACGAAACTTTCAGTGTGCATTACTGAAGATGTGAGCTTTCATTTGATATCATACACAATAGGACACAAACAAGATAGCATACTTAAGAAAAATAAAAACAGACTTTTCATACATTTAAAAAAAAAATTGTATCATTCCATTCAGCCAATACACAATATGGCACAAACGAGATAGAATACTTCCAGTGTACATTTCTGAAGATGTGATCTCTCATTTGCTACTCTACGCAATACGGCACAAGCAAGATAACATTCTTAGAAAAAATAGAAACTGACTTCTCATGTATTATTGTAGTGTTCATTTGAAACATCGAGGGTTTGAGTGCGTGTATCCTACGAGCGTAAAATCAGATTTTCAAGATGTGCGGGGTTGCGTCTAGGCTCTTATTTTGTATTTAGGAAAGACTTTTTCAATTTTTTTATCTCCCAACAAAATGTTCACACGTAAAAACTCTCAAGAATAAAATTGTAGTTATAATATGAACAAAATGATTCATCAGCCGACTTTGTAGTGTTATCAACACTCAAAAAGGCGGGTAAGCAGTCAAAATCTAACTCTATTCTAATCTAACATTTTTGCCGTTTCGTAATTTGGCTAACGACAAATTGACAGCGCAAAAATGTACCATTGGAAGCGTTTACCATTCACCAAATGCAAGTAATTCAGTATTTGTTTAAAAAATGGAAGAGATATCAGAAACCTATTTCCACAATAGAAAAACTGTCTTGGTAGGTAAAATAAATATTGACTTTAAAAATATTAATAATTTCTATACGAAGAAAATTCACCACTTGTTTAACATGTATGATGTGGATCAAATGGTTGAAGAGTATACTCGTATCACAAATTTCATTAATACTCTTAATTGATTATGTTATGAAAAATTGTGATAATGTTACCAAAGTTAATGATAGTTCTAAAATTTCTGATCACTACCATTTCCATTAGTATATTTAATACAAAGCCGAATGCTACTGAGAGAATTCAAGAAGTTAGAAATTTGTGCAAAGAAAATATTTAGTTCATCAATATGGACCTCTTGTCTTATAATTGGTTAGTTTGTGTAACAGCTGATTATCGCGACTCTCAGATTGAAGGAAAACGCCTCGCTTCAACTTTGCGATAATTCATTTAATGAACAAGGCGATTACGTAGATGGCTATGTGTAAATCCTGAAATACCGCGCACCGGCTAGTTTGTGTAACAGCTGACTATCGCGACTCTCAGATTGAAGGAAAACACCTCGCTACAACTTTGCGATAATTCATTTACAGTACCTAAAATAAAGTAAAAATTGCAAAAGTCTGCCATCAATGAAACTTTTCGAGGTTTTAAGATTTAACTTGTCTTTATTTGTTGGAATTTCATTATATTACAAATGTACAACTACACAGTGCAGAAAAATTCCAGAAATTATTTTTTCTGTTTAATTTTTCTGCAGTGTATGTATTATTGTGTTCATTTGAAACATCGAGGGTTTGAGTGCATGTATCCTACGAGCGTAAAATCAGATTTTCAAGATTTGCGGGGTTGCGTCAAGGCTTTTATTTTGTATTAAGGGACGACTTTTTCAATTTTTTTATCTCCCAACAAAATGTTCACACGTAAAAACTGTCAAGAGTAAAATTGTAGTTATAATATAAACAAAATGATTCATCAGCCGACTTTGTAGTGTTTTCAACACTCTAATTTAATCTAATATTTTTGGCGTTTCGTAATTTGGCTAACCACAAATTGACAGCGCATTTAATTGCTTACCGTGAATTATGTTTCTTCTTATTTTTCGTATTATGTAATCAATTTCCAATGTGATTGACTTCTTTGGAAACCTTTCCAACAACTGTTCGGATCTCTCCTTGAAATATTACAATTTATAAAAAGACATTTCAACTATACTTTTATAATATCCTCTATATCCATTTTTTTGAAGATATATTAGAACAATTTCATGATCATATATAGCAACACCGAAATTGATAGAAGAATGTATGTATGTTGAAAACTTAGAACCAAGAAGGCAGGAATCAGATTAAATATCGCTCTCTTCACCCTCCAGTTAAATCTTTGCCTAGTGAGGAAATGAGGAAAAATGGCAAGTATATAAAGTAAGTCGAAGTCAGTATGTTATGCTCGAAGCTAAAATATCAGAATACTTTGAACAGAAAATTGACTCGAATAACGGTAATTCAAAGCAAATGTAGAAAACTCTGACATCGATTGTTAAACCTAATAACCCTTAAAATTTCAGCAAAATTGAATTTTCCGAAAATGGTAAAACCAGAATAAATAGATCTGAAATAGACATAACAAACAACTTCAATATGTTTTTTGTAAATAGCATCCAAGATATTGCTGATAAAATAATTGCAGAGGAACAATAGTCACAGGAAAACGTCATACGAATGAATTGCACATTAAATTGTTCAAAAATTTACTTACAGTGAACTGCGTGACATTATATTCTCTTTGGACAACAAAAAGAATCAATCTGAAATTCTTAATGCAAGATTCTTGAAAGAAACCTTCGAAAGCCTTGTACATGTTTTATATTACATTTTATTAATACTTCTCTTGAATATGGAAAATAGCACCATTACACCAATACCGAAAATTGCAATTAACATAAATGCAAATAATTTTAGACCCATAAATACATTACAACCTCTTGAGAAAGTGATAAAATTGCCAGCTCATACACAGCTGATAAACTATTTGAATAGTAATAATATCCTTCGTGAGCATCAATCAGGATTTAGGAAGAGTTATTCATGTGAAACTGCTCTCCAATATACTTATCAAATTGGACAAACACTAGATGAAAACGAATATGTTATTGCTGTTTTTCTAGATGTGAAACGTGCATTTGAAACAATTGATAGACATTTTATTACGTAAACTGAGGTATTATGGAGTTGCTGGCACTGTTTATGATTGGATGAAAAATTATCTCTGAATAATCGAAGTTGGCTCAAGTTATTCCAATCAATTAAGTAATAATTTGGAATATCTCAAGGCATAGTTTTGGGGCCCCTTCTGTTTATCTTTATATATATATAATTCTACTGTACGTGTGTATGTAATTGAACTCCCCCTAAACGGCTGGACCGATTTGAATGAATTTTTTTGTATGCGTTTGGGTGGCGCCCTGGATGGTTTAGATTCACAAATCAGCCCGATAGATGGCGCTGCAGTCGGTATCTAGGTTATTTATCTATATAGCTGGACCGATTTGAATCAATTTTTTTTTATGCGTTTGGGTGGCATGGCGCCCTGGATGGTTTAGATTCACAAATCAGTCCGGCAGATGGCGCTGCAGTCGGTATCTAGGTTATTTATCTATATAGCTGGAGCGATTTGAATGATTTTTTGTATGCGTTTGGGTAGCGCCCTGGATGGTTTATATTCACAAATCAGCCCGGCAGATGGCGCTGAAGTCGGTATCTAGGTTATTTATCTATACTGCAACTAAGCTGCTGGATCGACTTCAATGAATTTTTGTGTATGCATTCAATCATTCATTCATCCATTCATTCATTCATTCATTTTGTGTATGTATTCATTCAATGCATTTAATTTTTTTGTACGCTGTGTTTTGATATTATATGTATCGCATTTACGTAAACATTGAGCGTATTATATGCAGATATAAGTTACGTGCATAGGATTTCATTTATTTATCGACATTTTAATTTGAGTGAATTATATCAAGTGTGTTTCGTTATTTTGACATTTTAATTTTTTTGTACAGTGTCTTTTGATATTTCAGGTGTCGCATTCCAGTGAATATTAAGTCTATTATATTCACATATAAGTTACGTACATAAAACAATGCCATGTCTTCGTGTACGAGGAGGAAATATTGGTCAACAGACTCGGAATTCACAATTAGTCCAGAACCGTCGTGCGGAACCAACGTCTGTCGGGTCCGCTAGTTTCTTAATATAAACAATATTCATCTAATTGCAAGGAATTGATCCATTAACACATTTGCCGATGATACATTGGTGTATTGTACAAATCAGTTTAGACCAAGCTATATTAGAAATTAACAACACATTAGGCAATATTGAAAGATATCTGCAGACGAATATACTTAAATTAAATGTAGCTAAAGCCAAATCAATGATTGTTACAGCTAAATATAAATACAATACTATACTTGTGAAATCGATTGATATAGCGACTGAAAATACATCTTTGGAGATTGTAGAAGAATTCAAGTACTTGGGATTCGTGATAGTTTTTTAATTAACATTAACTAGTCATTAAAATTTTTCTAAAAAAATTAGCTGTTTTTCAAGAATTGCAAAGCGCTGTCCATGTTTGCCAGAGTAACAATTTACAATTACATTATAAAACCTGACTTGACTATTATTTACCTATTGAACCACAACCGAATTTCCCAACAAAAAATAGCAAAAGCTTCAAAATAGAGAAATGAGAATAAGGAGGTTCGGTAGTGTTAGCGGGGGGAAATATAAGAAGATCAAACGTAGGGCGAGAGCGGAAGTATAGCAACTCTATAAATATTGCCGACTAGAGTTGTATACATAAACACATGTAAAAATAATAATCGTATAGTTGTCGTAGACTTTTCGTGTTTTTAAAAGTTAATTACAATTAATAAACTTTATAAAATAAAAATTCGAAGCTATTTTTTCATATAAATAATTAGTGGGGCTCGCTCAAACTTGTACAGAATATTATCGTGATAATGTTATTCCATTTAAAAAAATAATTTTCATCAAGAATTTTTTTTGAAGATTTAACCACGTCCCCATAAGCTTTCATGGTAAAATGTTATTTTTGACTCGATATATTTAAATTTAAAAAACGGTGTAGTGAAACCCTCCAAAAAATTAGACGTATTTATCGTTACTCTCAACGGTCTGTGAAAATTTCAAAAAATGTTATCATAAAAAAACTATCTCTACCGAACCGCCTTAATACTGAAATGTAATAGATGTACTCCGATTAAACTGATGTTAGATACACTGCAATGGTTTTCAGTTAGTACTCGTTTATTTTACATGAGTATGACATTCATTTATAAATTAAATAAAGGCCTATACTTCCTTCCTATTTCAAACAATTCTTAATAAGAAATGAGGAAATTCATAACTATGGCACAAGAATGAGGACTGTAATCACAGAACACATTCTAGTAGGAGATGAGATCGTTATTTTTCAAAGGGCTAAATGAATTCAATAAGCTACCTATTAATAGAAAATCATCAGTATCTTTAGCTTCTTTCAAATCATCAATATCGAAGTATGTTAAAACTCTATAATTGTTGGACGTTTGGGTATTGTATTGGAGTGTTTATAACATCTTTGTGAAAAAACATTATTTAAATATTTTTTTCTAGCTTATATTATCCGCAATCTATATTATTAGATATCTGTAGACTATGTTAATTCTTAGTATTATTGTTTTAGGTTTCTAAGTCTCTGCTTTGTATAATTACTATGATTTGTTTGTGATATTTTTGTATTCATATTTATATTTCATATTTTTATTTTAATAGAATCAATAATTTAATAAAAAATAGAAAAATGTACATTCTAGTAATAAACGATGTTACAATAGTATATAGTACACATAACTTTTTGAAATATACCCTTCAATATTTTCATTAACCAAATGTGAGTAGCCACTATTCAAATTATTCTTTGTGCATTTAAGAAAGATCTACAATCTAATTGCAAATCAAAGTTTAATATTGTTGAGGAACTAATATTGTTGTGATGAACTAAAAATGCTGAACTGAATGTAGGTATGTGATATTCAATAGTAAGTAATGGGGATTCAGCCTTTTCAGATGATATTATTTATCAAGTATTCCAATATAAAAATTCCTGTTTCACCTACACTCATGTCAAGATTAGAATGATTTTGAATAAACAGGGATACATTTTTGTTCTTTCATTTATAGTTTCTAGCGATTGAATGGCATATTACAGATAATATGAAATTATACAAGTAATTGGTTCTTTTGCTTCGTTTTCACAAATGATAGCAGTGACAATAAACAATAAAATATCTGAAAAATTATTGCTGAATATTGGTAGTGGACATATAACTTTGCTTTTATAATTATTATTTCCTTTCTGGAGCTAATATCAACCATACTTTTATAATAACCTCTATATCCATTTATTTTATAGACGTATAGATAGGTAACTTTGAAACATGCTGAAAAATTATTTTTCTCCGTTTAAAAAATTGGTAATTTTGAAAATGTTGCATCAATGCAATGTAAATAATCGAAATAACCGTATCTTGAGAAACCATAAATATAACATAATGACAGTACATTTTTTATCAGGCTGCCTGCTAGCTAGTAAGCTACAATATTTGGCCTGATGTGGAAATAGAATAAGTTTTCACTGCACTGGTATTTAAGAGTATATTAATTCTATGACAAAACAAAGCTTTCTGCCATAACAATGTGTATGCAACTTCAAAAGTTAAAACAATAAACTCTACATACCCAAAGTCAGCTTCTCAAAACATTGGAATTCACAAGAGCAGCCTAGATCTGAAAAATTTACAAAACCCCCACTATTAGATAAAACAATGAACTTTACATACCTAAGCATAATCAGCCTTCTTTATAATTTTCCCCAAATAGTTGTATTCAACAGTACCGAATCATTATAATTCAGAATTTTTATCATATAATATTTATTGAGGACATAAATAGACTAGTAGATAATTAATATTAAAATTTATATTAGAATTCAGTTAGGTGTAAGGAATAATAAATATTTTCAGAATGGATGTTTATTTGCCTAATACCTAATATGCACAGTGTTGTTGACCTGGGTTTTAATGGTTATAAGAGGATTGTTATTTGGTTCAATATTTTGTGTGTTGTGTAAGACCCTCTATATTGATGTTAATAATCTCATCCGTGTTTTGACGGGCAATTGAGATGAGTTTATGACACTGTTTTGTTTAGATTGAAAACTGTCGATAAACTTAACGCTGGCTGTACGATGCAGGGGTGTTTTTAAAACATATGTGCACTATCGAAGAAGGCGTTGAGTCAAATTTAATTAACAATATAATAAGATTCTTGACCCAGTATGAATTATATAAAAAATTCTCGGGAATTAGGTCACATTAACACTCTGTTATAAATGTTCGTCTTTACGTACGTTTCCGTCTCACGACCACCATCAGAAGACTTATTTTGTTAAAAAGGGGTTAACTAAAACTAATTAGCACAAGCGTCCATATCGCACAATTTTCAATCAAAAAGCTCACGCCGTCGAAACGAACAGAACCACGAATAATCGAAAATTGTATCGTTAATATTAAAGTATAGATTTTTTAGTAAGAAACCACTGTTAAGTAATATTCTCATAATGTACAAACGCATATTGCTATGGTCTCAAAGCAACTGGAGTTCGAAGCTATTTGTTTGTAATAACTCGACCCAGATGTAGATTTATGACGTACTTGAAAAGGTTTTAGACCTGCATTGGAATTTAGTTTACTTTAAGCGTTCTTCCTAAAATATACTTTTAACATTATAAAGACGTATGTAGGAATTTGCAAGAGTTTTAATTAATCAAGTTAGTATAAATCTGACTCAATCCCTGAATATCATTCCTATGATTTACAGAATTTGAATCCCTTTTTATGTGAATCATCTCCAGGATAGATCTTTTATAATAATTGGTTTCTTTAGTTAAAATATTAACATTTTGGTAATCAAATTGATGGTTATAATCATAACAGTGCTTAGCAAGGGCGGTGGAATTTTCTAAGTTATTATTTCTTGTACTATACTTATGGCCGTACATTCTTTTTTGTAAATATTGTTTAGAGATTCCAGTATAAGTTCCATCACAATCTAAACAATTCAATTTATATACTGTGTGGGTTTGTTTATCTTTAGATATTACAGGTTTTAGATTTGAGAAATATTTCCCAACACAGTTCTGAGGTCTCCGGAATGTATGGTAAAGTTATATAATTGTCTGTATTACCTGTTATGTTATTTTTATAAGAAGAACCATTATAGATTTTGTTTATTCTCTCTTTAATGATATGATTGTAGAAAGTTTTTGGGTAGCCATTCATTTCCAATGCATTACGAACAATTTTTAAATTTTTGGGACGGTCCTCTGCGTGGGATAATTTAACCGCGCGGTCTGTGAGGCTGTTTATGACACTTTTTTTATAACAAGCTGGTGCAACGGAATTGAAATGAAGATAATGTTGAGACTTCTTTAGTAAACCAAGAAGTTTTTATTTTTCCATCTGCATCATGCCTAATGGTCATTCTAGAAAATTAATGTTATTGTTTATTTCTATATCACAAGTGAATTGAAGTTTACAATGGAAATTGTTAAATTTATTAATCACATATTGAATTTTATCGTTGGGAACACACATAAGGCAATCATCTACATACCGTTTAAAGAATACAGGCTGAAAATCTAATGAATTTATAACAGATTCCTCTAGGCATTCCATAACGAGGTTAGCAATGGTAGCTGAAATAGGAGATCCCATTGCTGTGCCGAAAAATAAAAACTTCTTGGTTTACTAAAGAAGTCTGGTCTCAACGTTATCTTCATTTCAATTCCGTTGCACCAGCTTGTTATAAAAAAAGAGTCATAAACAGCCTCACAGACCGCGCGGTTAAATTATCCCACGCAGAGGACCGTCCCAAAAATTTAAAAATTGTTCGTAATGCATTGGAAATGAATGGCTACCCAAAAACTTTCTACAATCCTATCATTAAAGAGAGAATAAACAAAATCTATAATGGTTCTTCTTATAAAAATAACATAACAGGTAATACAGACAATTATATAACTTTACCATACATTCCGGAGACCTCAGAAAAAATTAAGAAATGTTTGAAAAAGTACGATATAAATGTTGCGCATAAACCTACTAACTGTGTTGGGAAATATTTCTCAAATCTAAAACCTGTAATACCTAAAGATAAACAAACCCACACAGTATATAAATTGAATTGTTTAGATTGTGATGGAACTTATACTGGAATCTCTAAACAATATTTACAAAAAAGAATGTACGGCCATAAGTATAGCACAAGAAATAATAACTTAGAAAATTCCACCGCCCTTGCTAAGCACTGTTATGATTATAACCATCAATTTGATTACAAAAATGTTAATATTTTAACTAAAGAAACCAATTATTATAAAAGATCTATCCTGGAGATGATTCACATAAAAAGGGATTCAAATTCTGTAAATCATAGGAATGATATTCAGGGATTGAGTCAGATTTATACTAACTTGATTAATTAAAACTCTTGCAAATTCCTACATACGTCTTTATAATGTTAAAAGTATATTTTAGGAAGAACGCTTAAAGTAAACTAAATTCCAATGCAGGTCTAAAACCTTTTCAAGTACGTCATAAATCTACATCTGGGTCGAGTTATTACAAACAAACAGCTTCGAACTCCAGTTGCTTTGAGACCATAGCAATATGCGTTTGTACATTATGAAAATATTACTTAACAGTGGTTTCTTGTTACAAAAAAATCTATACTTTAATATTAACGATACAATTTTCGATTATTCGTGGTTCTGTTCGTTTCGACGGCGTGAGCTTTTTGATTGAAAATTGTGCGATATGGACGCTTGTGCTAATTAGTTTTAGTTAACCCCTTTTTAACAAAATAAGTTGTTCTGATGATGGTCGTGAGACCGAAACGTACGTAAAGACGAACATTTATAACAGAGTGTTAATGTGACCTAATTCCCGAGAATTTTTTACATAATTTAATTAACTATTGAATTCATTCGAGTTTTGCTTCTCTTCAAGGCAGTATAGTAAAGAAAAATACGTTTACCTAAATTGTGCTAGCATTGTGATAGTGTTAAGTTACAAGAATATTCGTTTGAAAATATGTTTTAATATGTTATTCAAATAATCCACTTTGCAGGATATTTTAATTACAGTTCCGTGCAACAAGTATAAAAGTATATTATTTATAATAACCGGATTAATGATAATGGTTTATGGTTTACCTGAAGTATTTACGTTAATGCAACAACTCAATATTCAAAGTTTTAAGATGTTTACTAAATCACTGCACTTATGTCTGTCGAGTCACTGTAGAATGAGTATGCTCAGAAGCTTTAATTCTTTCCAGGTATGCTATAGAATAGAGCATCCTGAAACAAGAGTCGACCAATCGTCCAATTGTTTTTACAAGGTGGTTATTTTATTAATATTTCGGCTAAACATTATTTTACTATGCATTTTAATTTTCTATTTTATCAGGGTTGATTAATATTATAAATAGTATATGCTATAGTGATGACTTTTAATTACAATCAAACTTTGAATTTGAATTGGTTTTTCAGAAACTTGGATGAGTATTTATTAAAATATCTTAATGCAAACATTTCACTGCGAAATTCATTATTTCGAATTAGTGAGAAATCGCGACATGATTCATTTTTCAGGTACGTCTTGGGAAAATAATGTTTTGGCCGTTCAATTTATTTTTTAGGTGTATTGAATACTGTCATTACATAATCTAATTATGCTCTAATATTAACTACAATCTGAATGTGATTCGTTTCAGAATGCATGTAGTTGAACTTCATTATTAAACATGGCGTGCGAATGTGAAATTTGTTATATATATATATTCGTTATAATTTTGAAAATTTAATAATCGGAGAATCGCTACTCTATTAGAACAGGTAAAAATAACGGGATGCGTACCTTATAAAACTTTGCACTTTTTCCTATCCAGCATATCACACAAACACATTTATAATTTCAATTGAGAGCCATTTGTAATGGCTAATGGCATGAACCTAACTGCGTATCTAAATTGTGAGAGGGTGCAAAATGGTAGAATGTCCATGTCCGTTTCAGTAGTTACAAATATTGCCACACCTATCAACCAATGACGGAGAAGACTGTCACACATCAAATCTAAAAGCTAGGCGCGTAATTTAAAAGCACGAACTATCTTCAAAGCACATCGAGTTAAGTTTTTTCGTTGAATTTGAATTGGTTTTTGAGAAACATGAATGAGTATTTATTAAAATAGCTTAATGCAAACATTTCACTGCGAAATTAAATATTTCGAATAGGTGTAAAATACGTAATTTACTGCGCAATTTTAGAAATGATTCGTTATTGAGGTAATTCTAATATTAACTACAATCTGAATGTGATTCGTTTCAGAATGCATCTAGTCAAACTTTATTATAAAGAATGACGAATTTGAAAAGTTATAAATTGTGAAATCTAATAAATCGGAGAATCTCTACTCTATTAGAACAGGTAAAAATAACGGGATGCGTACCTTATAAAACTTTGCACTTTTTGCTATACAGCATATCACACACACACACACATTTAAAATTTCAATTGAGAGCCATTTGTAATGGCTAATGGCATGAACCTATACTGCCAACTGCGTATCTAAATTGTGAGAGGATGCAAAATGGTAGTAAGTCCATGTCCGTTTCAATAGTTACAAATATTGCCACACCTATCAACCAATGACGGAGAAGACTGTCACACATCAAATCTAAAAGCTAGGCGCGTAATTTAAAAGCACGAACTATCTTCAAAGCACATCGAGTTAAGTTTTTTCGTTGAATTTGAATTGGTTTTTGAGAAACATGAATGAGTATTTATTAAAATAGCTTAATGCAAACATTTCACTGCGAAATTAAATATTTCGAATAGGTGTAAAATACGTAATTTACTGCGCAATTTTAGAAATGATTCGTTATTGAGGTAATTCTAATATTAACTACAATCTGAATGTGATTCGCTTCGGAATGCATCTAGTCAAACTTTATTATAAAGAATGACGAATTTGAAAAGTTATAAATCGTGAAAACTAATAAATCGGAGAATCTCTACTCTACTAGAACATGTAAAAATAACGGGATGCGTACCTTATAAAATTTTGCACTTTTCCCTATACAGCATATCACACACACACACACATACACACATTTAAAATTTCAATTGAGAGCCATTTGTAATGCCTAATGGCATGAAGCTATACTGCGTATCTAAATTGTGAAACGGTGCAAAATGGTAGTAAGTCCATGTCCGTTTCAGTAGTTACAAATATTGCAACACCTATCAACCAATGACGGAGAAGACAGTCAGACATCAAATCTAAAAGCTAGGCGCGTAATTTAAAAGCACGAACTATCTTCAAAGCACATCGAGTTATGTTTTTTCGTTGAATTTGAATTGGTTTTTGAGAAACATGAATGAGTATTCATTAAAATGCGCAATTTCAGGCGAAATAATTCATTTACGTCTTCGGAAAAGAATGTTTTCTCGGTTCCATTTGTTGTTTAGGTGTATTGAATACTGTCATTACATTATCTATGTAATTATTGAGAAATTGACTGAGCACTTACATTACCTAAATTCCTCAAATAAATTATGTTCTTTGGGAGCTATTCATCAAATATTTTGAATTTCAATAAGTGAAAGAGGGCTTTAATAATATTGAATAATCACAGACAATAATAAGCGTTTGAAATTCTAGATAATATTTTATGAATCGATTTCATATTTCAATTAATGTTGGGAAATAGAGAAAAATTGTTTTTCAGAAACTTGGATGAGTATTTATTAAAATATCTTAATGCAAACATTTCCCTTCGAAATTCATTATTTGGAATTAGTGAGAAATCGCGAAATAATTCATTTTTCAGGTACGTCTTTGGAAAGTAATGTTTTGGCCGTTCAATTTACTTTTTAGGTGTATTGAATACTGTCATTACATAATCTAATCATGCTCTAATATTAACTACAATCTGAATGTGATTCGTTTCAGAATGCATGT
>CAUEHT010000082.1:0-106000 GCA_958510875.1 Endomychus coccineus
CCCACCACTATCGAGGGTATAAGTACGGCTGCGGTACACATATCAATTCAGTTTTATCCGACATGCCGTGTAAGACATGTGGTGGATTAGACCACAGTCGCGTTTCTTCGGCCAAATGTGCAAATCGAATATTGAAGCAAAAACATAGATTCAGCACAGTGAATACTTGCACCGAGACGTTCACGATAAAACGCGGTTTTCGTAAGTTTTGCCGACGTCCAGAGTTACGACAGCGAATCGAGGATGACGTTTTGGAAATTTCTCAACTGACCATCGAAGCATCGTTCTACGTCAGTTTTCATTATACAAAATTGTTACATCGTAACGAATTTCCGATCGGACAGTTTTCCATCAGTCACCTACAAGATTTCTATTACCATCTCCAGGGCAAACGACAAAAGAAAGAACGCGTTGCGTTGGACGAAGAATATTTCGCTATGCGGCCAGATAAAACGTTATTATACGACGGCCGATTTCGATCCCACCTGATTAAGTCGTGTGCCAAGCAACACGAAACCAATATGAAAAATTGCATCACGGTCCATTTTTACGATCGACTCGTTCGATATTTCTATGAAAAATACAAGAAAGAGTGTGATCGAAAACGCTACGAATGGAAGACGATAGTTTACGACGAATTGTTCGCCTTCGTGCCACGTCACGTCGCCCACAGCCAAGAAGTTGCAGAATTTTTAAAAGATTTCCATTTCGACTATCACAAAAAATTCATCAATATAGAAAATGACTGGTGGAGTTTGGTACCGATCACTTTCGAATTGGGACGATGGTTCGAAGAGAGAAAGTTGAAATCCTTCTCGGCGTTTCCTGTATTTCCGTCTGGTCGAAAACATTTACTTTATAACGCTATGGCTTTGAACGAATTATTGAGTAGTGTAAAATTGCTGCCGGACAAAACTACTGCTCCCGAGTTTAGGAATGAAACTCCAAAATATTGGTGGCAATATTTCGATCTATCTCACTCAGTTTACGGCAAATTTGACGATACAACTATGCACATCGAGCCCCACAAGCAGCGGACGTCTTTCGCCATGAGTTTTTCCACCAACGGAATCGATTGTTCCATCATGATGAATAGATATGGGCGATCCACAATTCAACAACCGCAGAAAAAGAAGCGAAAGAAGACGAACATAAAACCCGAGACTACAGTGGTTAATTCCAACTTCACTAAATATTTGGGAATCGATCCGGGGGTCGTTAACTATATCGGTGCTTGCTATATCGATAAGGAAACTCGAACAGAAACCAATTTCGTGTTAAAATCGGCCACGTTCAAGGAACATTTCTGTAAAGAACGTGCTCGACGACGTAAACGGAAAAAAATGGCCGGAATCTTTGAAAAACGCCTGCTTGAATATCGCGAAAGTATAAACATAGAGAAAAAATTAATTGTTTCGCCGAAATGTGGTTCTAATTTCAACTCTCACGTGGAGTACATTTTGTATAGACTGAATTTCTTAGCGTCTAGTCGCGAAATTTACGCTACGCGGAAATATACGCGCTTGGACTGGGACTCGTACATTTCACGTCGTAAAGCAGAGGATAAGGTGGTGAATCAGTTATTGCCCGCCAAAGATGATGATGATGATGATTCCGTGTTGGTTTGTTTTGGAGATGGAACACTGGAAAAAAATTTCAGTTATGGCAAAAATAAAAAACCCGCCGTCGAAATGCTCAAACGAGCGTTTCATCGTCGACGCGATAAATGTCAGATTATATGTGTTGATGAATATTTGACCACTCAATCTTGCTCGAAATGTTTCGGTAAAATGCATTTGCCACCCAAAAACACGACCGTAAATAGAGACGATACGAAGCGACGACGATGTCACGATCATAGATTTCAAATTTGCCAAAAATGTAAAATCACGTGGAATCGTGACGTCAATGCTGCGCGTAACATAATTTTGGTTGGTTTGGAGTTAATCGATTATCGTTATAAAACGCCAGATGAATCTGTTCGTCTGGCGGAATTTCAAAATTATGTTCCGCATAAAGGTGAAATTCGTATCTCATGACGGCCAGGTTAGCTGTGAATGGGATAATTCCCACATTGGACATATTCATGTGTTTTTGATATCGAAAACATGGACAGGAAGATTCTTCCAATTTGTTGATGACTACTCGAAACAGACAGAATCTTCAAAGCGTTGCGTTACGTTAAAAAGACTGGCATTGCGAAGTATGTTGAAAACGCAGCGTCAAATGTCCAATTTTTATGATTACATCGATAGAATTGCGCTAGATAAAGATTCGCAAGACTTCTATAATAGGTACGAAATTGTGAAGTATGACTTGGTCGAAACGCTAGTAGAGTGGATAAAATGTCCGTTATATCGATTGACGTTTCGAAATTTCCATTATATAAATTAGCGTTTCGAATAAAATATTAACAATCGTAGCGTGGTTTTTTATTTTTGAACTATAGTCTGTGGTATCTCCATTTGGCGACCATTTTCTCTTCGATGTTGGGAATGGTGGGGATTATCAGACAATAAAACGGAGGATAAACGCGAAGTGTTTCTACATTGTGGTGGTTCTTACTAGAATTCACGTCAGACATGCGAGCGTCGTCTCTATCGTCTACGATGAAAGAACGCGAGAAACGTAAAAATTATATGAGAAAATGTGCGTATCTTCCGATGAACATGGTGCCGAACCATGTGAAAGAACAAATTACGTTCTTACGACAACATATCAAAAAAATTTCCTATATACATTTGAAGAATCGTGCAAGAAAAGTGTATTCCTTGATGGAGATTCCATTTGACCTTGCCGATATGTATGCTTCCTCGTGGAAGTTACGCTCATCAGTGACAAATTCTCCACGGCGACTGTTATCGTTATCGACGTCGTCAACATCTGGATCCTCCCCCTTGACAGTGACGAGAAGCAAAACAAGAAAAGATTTGACGAAATTAACGAGGAGAAAAATTATCCATACACTAATCGACGTTTGTTTGTGTTATCATCGAACAACGATCATTTACGCTTTGTTGATTCGATCGTGTACAGATGGACACGCCTTATTACCCACGTTACTACAATGTGAAGATCGATTCGATATCGTTGTAATGTGTGTGAAACGCATGTTTTCCGAGGCAAAATATTACAGAATTTCCCTGGAGCATCTGCTAGATTTTCTGTCCAAATTGAATGCTGAACATTTCCTAACAGATTCACATCGCCTTCAGAAATTGATCATGACATTCGTACAATTTTGTGCAGCCGATCATACGAAAACCAAATTCGACATGAATCCGATCTATAGAAAAATTGCTACCATCGCTGTTATATCGTTGTTGTCGAAAAATTACACCGATAATGTACAATCGAGAGCAGAAGATGTCGTCTTTTTGAACGCGTTGAAAGTTCTATGTTATCGTCGTAACCTGTGTTCCATTTTTGTGGCGATTTCGACGCTTTTCCCGTTTCTGTCAAGTCCCCACACACTGATCGAATCTCTACTATTTCCCATAGTTGGTTCGGAAGATGATTACAAAAAAGGAAAACATTTTTTCAATTCGTACATTAGACATATACATGAGTTCCTAATGTCACGAACACACACTGAACATTTTTTCAATTTTGTCACTGACTACTCGATACGAACAGAATCGTCGACAGGTGGTGTTACATTGAAAAAACTGGCAATGCGAAGTATTTTGAAAACTCAACGTCAAACGTCTAATTTTTGCAACTTTTATATTAATAAAATTGCGCTAGACAAAGAATCACAAGATTTTTACAATCGTTACGAAATTGTAAAATACGACCTAATTAAAACGTTGGTTTCCTCGATAAAACGGTTTAAATATAATATGAATCGGTTCAACGAGTCAAAAAGTGAGGAGGCGTATATTTTCCGTTTTGGATGTTGGCGTACTGTGAATGACTAAAATATCGACAATTGTGATATAGTTTTTATTTTCGCACAAAAATTGAATAAACATTACGAATCTCCAGTTAACGGCCATTTTCTCTTCGAACCTTTCCCTGTACACGACACTGGTCCTGGCAAATCGAACGGAACTTGTCGAGTTTGGTCATAGAAAGCTTTCCGTTCTTTTAGATATCGTCTTAACGACTGAAAGGTTGGCAATGGCGTTCGGTCGTTAGGCGCGTCCGTGAACGCTACTTGCTCGATCCCGAATTGTTCGTCTGATTCAGGCATGGTATATGAATACATATTCCCAACTGTCGTTTGTGGATAATGCGTAGTCGATTCAAATTGCATCATTCGATGATCATCACCACGTTGTTCGAATGGTTGTAATTGCGTCATTTGATGATCATCACCACGTCGTTCGAATGGTTGACGTTCACTCGGATCATAATCGATGGGTGGTCTGCGAACATCGAAATTCATCGGGACGGCATTCCAATTGAACGGTATCGCTTGGTCGAAAAATGGAAATGTGTAGTACGGCGGTCGATGATATATCATCGCTTGTTGTTGCGATGCGAACAATCCCGGTCCAACAGCAACGGTCGTTGTTACCAACGCAGAAACATTCACGTTGGGTCGAGTCATCACATGGAATTGTCCACACCGATCATATCGTTCGCACGAATTCGTTCGATAACAATAATTGCCATCGCCACATCCACCACATGGGAACATAACGACGGATAAGTTGTCAATGAGATTGTGACACGCGCGCGTATCCTATATGTACTCACACTCTCCACGCGTATGGCGCCGTTTTGTAGACGCGGTCGAAAGCGATCGGTAAATACCATTCGTCGTAGATATGTACATAACAACGCGCACGTAATAGCTCCCACGTCCGATCGTCGCAAATGGTGATCGAACTTGACTTCATCTCTTAGTAAGGAATCACTATTAGTATTATGCCATTCTTTTCCAACGATCGCTTACCGATCGGATACGAGTTTTCCACGTTTCAAGAATTATTTTTATTGTTACATCGATACACACTCACACCGATATATAGTTACGAACGACACTTGAAATGGCACGCGATCGGTCTCACCCTGGAATTATTCAGACGTCACAACGAAGATTCGTCACGACAATTGAGCGGCCAACACGGATCGCGCGTCGATAAGCACTTCAGACAGTCGCGTAACGTACTGCTGTCGTGGTTAGTTTATATTTTAGGAAAGCTAGACCGTGTCGATTTGGAATTTGAAATAGGATTGTGCGATATTGTTTGTTACGAAATTAGTAACATAACGGTGGACAGAACGTTAATCGACGCAACGTCGTTGGGACCGCAAACGCTTCCAATCAGTCGCTTGCGTATAATAACACCGTCGTCGATGGTGATGTCTGAGATGAAGGAAGATCTGTTAAAGCCCGTACCACTTAACCAATCTTTCCGTAAAATTGAAAGAAAACCACCGAAAGCCGGTAAATTATCGACGACGGAAAATGTAGGACTGGAAGAACGGCGGAAAGGTTTCGATACACAAAAAGAAATAAAATACGTCAGACTTTTTCTGGCATACTTATCGAAAGACGAACAGTTAACACAATTCAAAGAGGCAATTCAAGATTGTCACAAGATATTGAGCTACCGAAATACATATAACATTTCGTTTCCGCTGTCGGACAAGCATATCGACCGACTTGTATTACAAACAACTAAATCAATATCGAATCTGACGAAAGAATACAACGAATCGTTGGAAAGTTGAACGTAACAAAATATTTTCTGATGAATAAACTTTGTCCGCCTAGAATCTCTCGTCGAACGATTGAAACAGTTTTGTCTCGAGTGAAATTTGTTTAAATGAAATCCCACCGGTGGATTTCTTCGAGCTGTAGAAACTTTGGACGTAATTCTCGTTCGATGAATAAAACAGTTTTGTCTCGAGTGAAATTTGTTAGAACGAAATTCCACCGGTGGATTTCTTCGTGCTACAAAAACTTTGAACACAACTCTCGTTCGAAAAATGGAATCGTAAAATATTTTCTGGTGAACTATTGAACGTAAATCTCGTTCGAGGAATGAAACAATATTTAGTTGTCTATGTTTGGCGTGTGGCACATGTGAAACCCGAATGAAAAATCGCATTCTATACCGAATACCTTTCATTCGTAGATGTCATTTGGGTGAAATTCGAATTGGTATATAATGCGAGCGTGCTGACCGTGAATGTCAGTTACTTTTCAATCGTTCAATCGAAATAATGTCACAACCGGCAAGTGTTAGCGAAACCGACCGAAAGCGAGTGGTGAAAAAAAGACCAAAAGAAGATATTCCTCCTGTGTACGGAAGACCAGGCTGGGAGGATCTCTGGGCAATGATACGTCGCGACGACGAGCAAATCCTCAATTGGACCGACGACGAGGCAGAAGACGACGAGTTCGACCAATTATATGCAGATTGGTGCTTAAGGGACACGGATTATTCTAATACTCTGTCCACCGATAACGACAATCGACAAATTCACCGTATAGTGACGAATAATTCCAAAACTCTATCACACAACAGCAACAACAATAACACTGCTTCGATGAATAAAGAACCGGGTTACTCGTAAAGAATTCCATAAATGTATAACATTACGAATAAAATTTAAGCTAGATAAAATGTTTTCTTCCATCCCGCAAGCACTGATCTCAGTGATCTCGTGTATATTCCACCGGTGGCTTTCTTCGAACTACAAAACTTTGAACGTAATTCTCGTTCAAGGAATGAAACAGTTTTGTCTCGAGTGAAATCTGTTGAAACGAAATCTCACCGGTGGATTTCTTCGAGCTACAAAAACTTTGAACGAAACTCTCGTTCTCGAAATGAAATCGTAAAATATTTTCTGATGAACAAACCTTGTCCGTCTAGAATCTCTCGTCGAACGATTGATTGTTGAATTGAAATTCCACCGGTGGATTTCTTCGAACTACAAAACTTTGAACGTAATTCTCGTTCAAGGAATGAAACAGTTTTGTCTCGAATGAAATTTGTTGAAACGAAATCTCACCGATGAATTTATGCGAGCTACAAAAACTTTAAACGAAACTCTCGTTCTCGAAATGAAATCGTTAAATATTTTCTGATAAACAAACTTTGTCCGTCTAGAATCTCTCGTCGAACGATTGATTGTTGAAATGAAATTCCACCGGTGGATTTCTTCGAGCTACAATACTTTGAACGTAATTCTCGTTCAAGGAATTAAACAGTTTTGTCTCGAGTGAAATCTGTTGAAACGAAATCTCACCGGTGGATTTCTTCGAGCTACAAAACTTTGAACGTAATTCTCGTTCAAGGAATGAAACAGTTTTGTCTCGAATGAAATTTGTTGCAACGAAATCTCACCGGTGGATTTCTCCGAGCTGTAAAATCTTCGAACGCGAATCTCGTTCGAGAAATGAAATCGTAAATTATTTTCTGATGAACCAACATTGTCCGTGTAGAATCTCTCGTCGAGCGAATCTTCAAACTTATAAGTTCCTCGTCATGCGTACTAGCATCATCGAGAAACAGTTTTGTCTCGAATGAAATTTGTTGAAACGAAATCTCACCGGTGGATTTCTCCGAGCTGTAAAATCTTCGAACGCGAATCTCGTTCGAGAAATGAAATCGTAAATTATTTTCTGATGAACCAACGTTGTTCGCGTGGAATCTATCGTCGAACGAATCTTCAAACTTATAAGTTCCTCGTCATGCGTACTAGCATCATCGAGAAACAGTTTGTCTCGAATGAAATTTATGAAACGAAATCTCACCGGTGGATTTCTTCGAACTGTAAAATCTTTGAACGTGAATCTCGTTCGAGAAATGAAATCGTAAAATATTTTCTGATGAACCAACGTTGTCCGCCTAGAATTTCTCGTCGAACGAATCTCCAAACTTATAAGTTCCTCGTCATGCGTACTAGCATCACCGAGAAACAGTTTTGTCTCGAATGAAATTTGTTGAAACGAAATTTCACCGGTTGGATTTCTTCGAGCTGTAAAAACGTGGAACGTGAATCTCGTTCGAGAAATGGAATCGTAAAATATTTTTTGATGAACAAACTTTGTCCACCTAGAATCTCTCGTCGAACGAATCTCCAAACTTACAAGTTCCTCGTCATGCGCACTAGCTCTGTCGAGAAACAGTTTCGTCGCGAGTAAAATTTGTTGGAACGAAATCCATCGGCGGATTTCTTCGAGCTGCAAAACTTCTACAGCAGCGTTGACTTATAGTCACGTGACGTATGCGTGACGTATCACGGGGGCAACGAAAATTGTGGAACGCAACATCCAGCTCTCGCGAGAAGCTAGCGCCAAGTCTAGACAGTCAAGGGGGCTCCACGTACCCCCATAGCACCCCTGCACCCCTATATATATAATATATATATATATTATATATATAACCTCCGCGACGGCCTGCTCCTTCTTACTACTACGTTGTTCTTACTCTGGTCAAGGAGGTTTAGGATCGCGGGCGAGAAGCTTGCTGATTATATAGTTAATTTAGGGTCAGCTGAGTGAATACTCGATTCTCATTGGACTAGAGCCAATTGACGTCACGAAAATCCTAAAATCTACTGATTTCTGACGAAAATCACGGTAGAAGGGGTAAAATTTTGATCAGATTCAATTCAGAGTTCCGATAGTCAAGTCGATTGAGGTTAGATTGTACGATATTAAACCCACCCCATCCACAGATTTAGTAATTTCATGATATTCATCAGACATCTATGGTAGGTTCTACACTATATACGTGGCAGTTCAACGGAACTCCAATAGATGGCGCTCGTACACTCACTGCTACAAATTGATACAACATACCAATAGATAGCGCTCACCAAATTACCATAGTCAGCCCGTATAAAATGTTCGATATATGGCGCTCATTAATTTACTACAGTCAATCTGTAGAAATTGTTCGATAGATGACGCTCGGTTAGTTACGACGAATTTGTATTGCATTCAATTTGTCCACATTCAAATAGATGGCACTTGGATGGTTATTGGAACGTCGAAATTGTCAGTGAACAATAAGAAAAATATTAACAAATCAATTTATTTACAAAAATTCAAATGCGTTGAGTCAAATATCTTTTCTTGATGTTGTCGTTTCGCCGCAGGAACTGTTCAACCTTGTCCATGAGTCGCATGTATACCAGACGAATATGCGTACACATACAGGTTTCTGGGCCAGTACGCAGTCTGGGATTACTCCAAACACACTGCACATAGTGCTTATTTTCCATTTCCACGAACTTTTTACTATACCCGTGCAGCTCCCGAACCAAAAACTCGATCTCTCGGATCAGCCTAACAGATTTCGGATTGAGATCCTGCTCCGCCAAACCCGAACGTTCAAATTGCCTTCGTTCTTGTACAAATAATGTATAGGCGTTATTCGTTGTTAACTCACGCACTGAATTCATGTCGATTTTGTACAAGCTACAACAAACTACTATTGTAAACTGACTCGCTCGTAACTTGGACACCTACCTATATATATATGCAATTTATTATAGACGCACAACCGCATTACATTTCGGTAGATGTTTCTGAATTTCATGGTCCAACCGAAATCATCTCACTAAGTCGCGAGTCACCAAAAAATAGTGTGAGGTTCACATGTGCATTTCCTTCTATCGTTGAATCTATTTTTAGATGTATCGGAACTTGTCCTCGTAATATGTACGCGGTCAGTCCGAGATAGAGAGGGTAACAACGCATATATAAGCGGAACAGTTGCCAATTAAATTCATTCGACAAGTTCTAATACAGCGATTCTTTCCAAAATATGGAACGTGCCGGTGTAATTCAATTGTTAGAAACGTTGGTGTGTTTGATTAACGTGGGATGGCATTTGTCGGTGACGAATCGTGAGGCGGTATGGGACCTGCTGAAATCCATACGAAAAATGGTGATATACCCCGTATTCAGTTTCGCAGAAATGGCAGAAATGGAACAGATGTTTGAAGAATTGGAAAGGTTAATATCGTCGTCTCAATCGTCGTCATCGTCGTCTTCGTCGCCAGTTCTATCAAGTCTCGATTCGAAACCCGGCCCTGATAATTCGTTGAAGTTGAACGTTTTCATCAATTTAAAATTTTTACATGTTTCGGGGGGAGCGAAGCATATTTTATCGTCCGGGATGTGTACGACGGACAAGGATTTCGAATCGAGCGGAAATCCGTACGACGTGAAGAACAAAAGTTCGCTCAGCGATACGTCGCACTTGATGGACCTGATCGTTAAATTACCCGACGCCGTTAGAGCCGTGGCGAGATTAGCGTTGGAAAAATCGATACGGGCGAGTGCCGTTCAATCGAATTCGCCGCAGGATATGTTGCAGACGCTATACCGTTGGCATGCTAGACCGAGGAAAATCGAATTTATATCCTACAACGACGATACGCACATGTGTTATCTGCATCTCGTGTCTACGTCGGACGAGCCGACTACTTGTTGCGAATCGTGTAATAGACCGTTCGATTTGAACGTCGAGGATGCCTTTCGTACCGAGAACTATCGGTGGGTGTGTGGCGACACAGATAAACATTCATCGAATACAGATCGCGTCGTACAAATTTATCGCCCCGCGTGGTCCGTATTGAAAGTTTTTAAAATGGGAAGTAAAATACGGGCTACTCTTGTGCGTTCCAATACGGAGATAATACGGAATGTCGATCTGGATGCGAAGGGAGCCTTTGCTGAAATGGTGGACAACGAAATGATCTCGTTGACACGAATTCACGATTTCTTTGGGTGTTCGTTCGCGGGGTGTGAATCGCGATGGACGACGGCAACGGCTCTGAGTAGTGCACACAACACGATGTGCGTGTTTCGTTCCATCGCGAAAATCGTCAACGCGCGTTCTACAATTTCCACGTGTTAGTGATCGATTCGACGGTTTGTGTGCATAAGCGATGGCGAGAAGGACGAGATCAGTGGATTCGCATAACGAGGCTGGCGACGTTTTACAATACAAAATAGCGAAAGACATACATTCCGGACAAGGCGGAAGGGATATTCGTCGGATCATCCACAATTTTTTTTTCTATTTTATTGGCCTCAATAAAAGTAGCCATTCAACTAAGATTTTAACTTTATTTTAGTTATAATATACCTACTCTAGCTAGCCTAGAACGAGTGTTTCTTGATAAGCGTGTTACTCCCAAATAAACAAAATGAAAAAACAGGGATATATTGTCTTCTGTTTTCCAAGAGAAAATAAATATTCGAATCTATTTCTTATGCTCTACACTGCTCCCCTTCCTGTTATCCTCTGTTGGAACTGGTATCCAAAATTAATTGTGGTCGGAACCATATTCAAAATATACAGGTCTGCCGGAGCCTCTATTCTATCATTTCTCGCACTCCAGGTGACGTCACCTAGCTCGACCAATCAGCTTGCACTCGAATTTTAAAAAAGTAGAAGGGAGGCTCCGACAGACCTGTATACTCTGACTATGGTCGGAACTGCTATGACGTTCATAGTCAACGATAAAAACGTCCTCGAAATTCTAATGTTCTTCGCTGCGACGAAATAGCGACCGATGTGTCAGAATTCGACGAAACCTATGTTCCCGATAAGGCGGACGGGATATTCGTCGGAGTATCTACCCTTTTGTTCCTCGACCTCTATGATGCCGAAGAATAAAATTTGAATTTATTTTTTGTATTTTATTTTTCCCGTTCTCCTTGACACTAAACCCATTTGCAACCGACGTGACTGTTATGAAATACGAATTTCACCCTTGTATCGGAACGACGTACTACGAGGTTTCTGTGAGATTTTCCAGCAATCGATTCTTTCACTATTAATAACTCCCTTTCATATTTTCCGCAAAATCGAATTGCGCATCGGGAAGAACGACGAATAAACGTTTTATGATAAACGGACGTCGACTTCCGATACAAAACACTAGTCTAAAGGAACGAACGGCAACGCGGTCGTATTTTATGGCGTACTTCGAATCGTTCAAATAGAGTTTCATATCGTTCATGGGGACGATTGTGCGATTATTTTCCATATGATAGCGTAATATCGCTCGCACAACAACGATATCGTTTACCTGGAAAATTTGAACATTCATTTGCTTGTTGTTTGCAAAAGAAGAGAAACGCCACTTGAAATCGTATAGATTTTTTTCGTCGACCCAATCTACGTATCTTTCACATTCGAACAAATGAATTTCTTTAGTGAATCGCGACTGTAAAATTGGAACTAGCAAACTTTCGATAGCACAAGAAATCATTCGTACGGTATGATTACGTTTCAACATCGACAAATGTACGCTACAATCGAAAGATAGTAACGTATTGGAAAATAATCGGCCGCGGTTGTTACGACAATGTCGTATATTCGATTTAGTTACAGGAACGATTCCATCACCACCGTATGGCGAATAAATAATCGTTCCATCAGAACGAATAGTTTCGATCGATGGATATCCCGATACATTGAGAAATAGATATCGAGTACTCGAAGGTCGTTTACAATAATCCAGTGATTTTCTAATTGTGAACGCGTTTCGAACATGACGTTCTATCAGGCTGGGGAATCGACTCATTAAAACTTCGATAACGTTTTCATCGTTACCGTTATCATCATCATCATCATCATCATCATCATCACCACCACCACTATCATCGTTATTATTATTATTATTCCGGCCACGATCGATTTTGTTCAAGAGTTCTCCGAACGGCAGTAGTTCATATATGGAATTGTAAGATTTTACGATGCGTTGTGATGTTCGGCGAGAGAGGAACGATAGATATTTCTCGCCAATTAGATATAACAAAGCGTCTAATGTTCCGCCGTGAGGTGTCGCAACACATATTACAAGGCGGGGAATCGTACTGTCTGCTGTCCTTCGATTCCGATCCAAAATACATTCTGTATAATATCTAGCGATCAGCCCCCCGAAACTATGTCCTAATAGGACGAACCGACTCGTCGTGTCACGCGCTAATAGTTCGTCGATAAATCGGCTTAGACGTTGCGCTCCTATCACAACAGACCGTCTCCAATCGTAGGCGAACGTGACTATTCTAAAATGCGGACTTATTCGATTCAATCGTTCACGTAATTTAACAAGAAAGCGTTCATAAATATCGACATCGAATACGGTGAACATCTTTATGCTTTCGATTATTTCGACAATTACGTCTTCGTCGTCGTCGTCATTTTCTGTGAGTTCCAATGATTGTTCTTCCTTTTCGGAAAGATAGGTGACGTTACCGTTCGCAAACATATCGAATATCGGTTTATATGTAAAGCATTTTGGTGGCCATATTCGAACACCATTTTTCTCGATCGAACTACCTTTGAGTCCGGGTATGAATATCACGACCAGCATCTCTTACAGTGTGTGTGTCGTGAGTTTATAGGAAAAAGCGATCGATAACATGTTGTGAGGCAGATAAATAATAATACACTTTATGATACGAATAATTTTATTTTTTTTTCTCTCGCATACAAGTTTTAATATAGTTCGAATCTGTTGTATATCGATCGAATATTCGGGAGGTGGTTTCGATGGCATCTGCGGTAGTATAGATGGGGCCGGTGGATCGATACATCCGAAAGGAGGAATTCACGAAACTTTCGTATAAATTCAGAACGTGCTGACTATCTCTGGGATATAGCCGACCCGACGGATTATTAATGTTATATTTACCTCGCAAGTTCAGCGCTAACGGCAGAGTATTTGCGACGTAAGCGGTTTTTTGTAATTCGTCGAATCTCATCGGCGTCTGCGATAACGACGGTACGTTGTCGGTTATGAAATACGGTACGCGACCCGCGATACCGTATACTTTGTTGTTTCTTTTGATGGTACACGGAAAGTTTTGTTGCATTTGTAACAATTGACCGCTGGCACACCGTGAAATTAACGAACAATTATTAGCTACCACGTTGATGTTGTCGCCCGGCTTATCGTCGGGTCCTTCGACCGTTCGATAGCGCTTCAGATCGGTACGGGTCGTGGCCAGACCTTTTTGTCCGAAGGAATTTACCAATTTGACGCCGTCGAACGATTTGGATTTCAAAACGACCGTCAATTCCAATCGTCGACGTCTCTCACGTCTAGGCGAGTTACACGTAGTCGCCGCCGTCGTCGTCGTCGTCGTCGTCGTTTTATTAGAAACCGACGGATCGAACGAAAACGATTGTAGGGAAACGTGACGGAAAGCCTCGTGCAACGGCTGACCTCTCGTTTCACATTCACGTACCGCCTGTATTAACGCCTCGTCGGCGATCGTCACATAGAACACGTATAAATTTGATATTTTATGAACGATAACATTTTTGAATACGGGAAACGTTATATCGTTCTCCGAGTAAACGGTAGCCATGAGAAATAGTACGGTCAAAGCGTTACCTCGTTTGTCGCGCGTCGATACGTTCACCGATCGTGCGATCGACGGCAAATTAACGACGAAATATCCATCTCGTGGCTCGTCCAACATAACGGCATACGAAAACACGCACCACAAATGTAGGTCCAAGTCGCGATCCAACACGTAAGCGTCCTCCACGTTCAAGCCGTCGACGTCACCAAAGGCGGAATTCAAAAAGTACATATTGCTGGCCGCCGCCGGTCTATGTACACGAGGCGCATTATCGAAGGAACGTTTGATGAGATCGAATCGATCGAAATGTCTGCGGTTGCGCGACAGTTCGTCCCGTTCGAACGCTTCGGGATCCACGTAGATTTGGAAATTCCTATTTACCAATTTAGCCAGAGAAATGTACGCTTTATTGGGTAGCGACGATTTGTAGGCACACACCGAAACGACTCTTTTCGGTGGTAACGTGAAGGCGGCCTTGTGATTGACGTATTCCGCGAGACTCGAACAAGGTAATACGTGGGCTCCGGACGGACTACCGTCGCCGCCGCCACACTCGTCGTCGAACGAATCGCAAAGAAACGAATTGGTAGTCTCTACTAATTTCTCGTATTTCGCGATATCGTTCGAAGTGACGGCGGCGCCGACAACGTTTCCGTCGTAAATTACGTATTTATAGAACGCTTCCAATTCCGAGCGAGATAGGAATACGTCGTCGCATCCGAATCGTCGGAGAACGCTAAATTTTCGGAAAGGAATACCCGCCACCACGTTGATACATAGGAACCGAGCATCTTCGTCGATACGTAATAGAATTTCAGCAAATTTGTGTACGGACTTTAATCGTTTCACGATTTCGCGATACAACGAAGACCGTCGTTGTCGTTCCTCGTGCGAAATTCCCGATACGTCGGCCCGTGCGAACGTTACGGCATACTTCGTCACGATATTATTAATCACGACGATCGTAGTAGCATCACTTCGACCATCGCGTTTGTCGTCGCCATTCGTCCTTCCCTTTTCGATACCGTTCGTGTATACGAAAAACGGCGACGGTGGACGGTCGCGGTTCGAAAGCTTCGACGATTCTCTGCCCATATAATCTAATATTCGCGCACCGATACGATCTTCGCAACCGAACGAAATTTCGACGGATTTATCGAATAGCATATTTTTGCCGGCCGTACTGATATTACCGATGCCTTGCGAACATATGTAGCCTATGATATCGTTCGGTACGTTTTTAGCCGACAACGAGTACACGTGCGTGGCACGGAGCTTTTGGCAAGTCATCTGGAGTTCCTGAAGAATGTGCAATTGCGAATGGATGGGTTGTACGAACAACGAATGATATTGGTCTTGTCGTCGATCCGCTTTGAATATAATTCCATTTTTGTACTCTGCCGATCCCATCTTTTTCGTATCCATCTTTTTCGCACCACCATCACCACCACCACTACCACAACCGCCGTTTTTCGAGCTGTTGTTGTTCCGTAAATTGCGATCGGTGTCGAGGTCGACGCGTGCGTTATCGTCGTTCCTTTCTCCGCACGAAAGATTATCCGCGACCGCGTTCGTCGTCACGTCGACGGCGGTGCTTCGTTTTCTTTTTCGCGACGTTCGATGTGCCGCCACGAACATGCCATCCGACGACGCTTTTATCGGAATTTGAGAATATCTGTCGTTCATATTGATCATCATCATGCGTTTATTGTAATGTTTGTTGTGTTCGCTCTTCGATTGTTCGTATTTTAGCGTGTGCGAAATACCCCAAAAGGTTAAACCTCTGAGAATGACGTCCCTGCAAGAAGCCATAACCGTTCCATCGAATACGTCCAATTTGTCCAGACATATTTGTACGGATTGCGCGTAACAAATGTATCGTTTATTCTTGTGACTGTCTATCGGTCGCGAATGTTGTCTAATTTGTTTCATGTAGGCGATTTGCGAATCGACGTCGGGATGAATATGATCGTGCCAAGAGCTAGGCGTACAACGATCGTAGTACAACGATAGCGTGGTAGCGTCCACTTTCGAAATAGTGTCACCGTCTCTGTTTTTACACATCAAGACTTCGTCGTCGTCTTTATCGTCGTCGTCGTCGTCGTCGTTACCGTTGAACTTATTCAACTTGCCCAAGTGGAATTTGTGACCTCTGTTGAAATCCGTATCGTACATGTAGAAAGTGCTCTCCTTTTGTATACCGACTTCGTGACAAATCATATTATTATTCACTTCTCGAAATACGGAATATTGTAAGCTTCCGTTCGACAGGAACGATCCGCGTAATATGCGATGTTTGTAACGATCGATTAATCCCGTTCGTGATAGGATATCGTGTTTATCGTTGTTTTCGTTCGTGCGTAAATCCGTCTTCTTCAAAAAACATCTCAACCGTTCGAATATGTATTCTTCGACTTTGGATCCGATCATAATCAGATGAATGTCACATTGATGTTGTAGCGAACGGTCCGTTTTCGTACAGTCGTCGTTGGCGTCATCTTCGATACGTCGTCCGTCTTGCATACACGCGGTATAAGAAATACCACGTTTGGCGAGCTGAGACAATATATCGCGATCGTCGGTGATCTTCTTCACACATTCCACGTCATCTTTCGTATTGGCCGATTCGTTTATATAGTCACGACGTATGCTGCGGGCATCAGTATTACGCGTGGTTCCGTCCGAACCGGATGCTGTCTCGTTGTCTCGTCTTGTAACAATTTTCTGGATTAAGGAAAATATCGTCGACGATCGACATATCGTAATATGAAACGGACCGCGTGATCTTTTACGCGGACAATCGTAAAACAGATAGTTGTAAATGTTCATTTGACTGGACGGCTGTGCCGACGACATCTAGTTATCACCACGTTCGGTCGAAATTGTACCGCGCGAAGTATCCTCGCCGGACGATAAAACGAAGAAGCTGTCACGGTCACCGTACGTGGTACACTGTGTCTATCGCGAAAAGGTACTTATCGTCCGAGTGCGTATGGGCAGATGTGTGCGATGTCGACCGATGTGTACCCGAAGAAAGACGACAACGACGAAGAGACAATTTCCGATGAAGATTACGATACTTGGAATATAGACGATATCGATCGTCAGCAAATCGACCATTCGACGTTGCACTACATGTTAGATGTTTCGTTAGATAGCAATTACAACACCAAGAAGAACACGTTCGATATCAAATTTATCGATGGGGAATTAAAGTTAAAACGCTTGACGTTGGCCGCGGTCAACGTGCCGATTTACGTGATGATAAGTAGCGAATGCGTCACAGATAAAGTACGACGCTCCGCACGCGGTGGGATCGCGGACTGCGATAAGGATAAGGATGACGACGACGACGACGACGACGACGACAACGATGACGACGGCTTGTCACCTTTCGATATCGTTCGCATTAAATGTGCTCGCTTGGAGAAAATTCTACGTAACCTTTTTCGTCCGTTCAAATGTTCGTTGAAAAATACGGGATTGTCGATGCACGCGTTGAATTCCTCCTTGTACGAATTGCTGATCAGACATAAGCCTCATTATCGACACGGAATTTTGTTCAGGCTAGATATTCTCGCTAGTTTGGCAGATGACGGTGGCGACGGCGACCCCTCCGCATCGAAAAAACCGTTCGACGGTGGAAAAACGTCTCGGAGTAAATTAGACGCGGACAACGAAGATCGTATCAAATACAGACCGTCGACGTTGCCTGAGCGTTCTCGGGTGCTAAAATTCTTGTTGGAAAACGCCATGACGCACGCCGACCTATATGCGATATCTTCGTTGAACGAGGACCCGCGGCAAGTGTTCCGATATAATTTGCTAACGAACATGATCGAAGATTATAACGATGGCGGATTGCCCATCGTCGAATACGAATTTCACCGCATGGACAACGCGTTACCCGTGCATGCCATAACGGAATCCATCATATCTAGATCGCCGCATTTCTGGGCCTATTGGACTCACAACGGATACATATTCAAGAACTGTCAGGCCGACGACGTGAATTCGCAGCGACGACGAGCGCTATGTCAAAAGAACGAACTTTGTCAACCGCTCTTACATTTGCCCACGTGTGTCGTACGAATAGACGGAGGACGAGCCGGTGGACACGGGAAATATTTGTCACCGATCGACACTATATGTGTTTTGAGTTTGGTTCCGAAAATTGTCGAAACGACGGCTGCGACCGTCACGACGTCAAGTCACCCTCGTCGCAAACATAATAGTTATTTCGTGTACGTTTATAGTCGTAAACCGCCGGGCGCCGAATGCGATGACGGCGACGACGACGACGACGACGATACCAGCGAGTTTTATAAACGAACGTTGTGCAATCTCGTGGAGAAGTTATACGGAAAAAATAGTAGAAGATGCGGTGACGTGTCGGACGTGTGTATCGAATTTCTACGTTTCGATTCGGAATCAATAATGCTCACGAAATTCGTCGCGGAAATGTCCAAAATATGTTTGATCCCGTCGGACGTGACGTTGCACACTCTCGTCGGATACGATATGTATCGGACGGTATGGCTACCGATAATGGGTAGACTGATGGATTTAAAATTGTTCGACGTTATGGG
Source organism: Endomychus coccineus (assembly GCA_958510875.1). Taxonomy (NCBI): domain Eukaryota; kingdom Metazoa; phylum Arthropoda; class Insecta; order Coleoptera; family Endomychidae; genus Endomychus; species Endomychus coccineus. The sequence continues at coordinate 18,892 of CAUEHT010000082.1, forward strand.
CGAGTTTATATCGATGAACGTGTTTAGCGGACAGCCGTCGTTCGATTCGAACTCGATGACGTTCGACTTGAACGTGTCGTTGCCCATGTTATTGCCAACACATTTCGATCGCACCGTCGATATGGTACGATTCGATTCGGAACGTTTGTTACGCGACGTACGCTATCCGAAAGAGGCTGCCGAGGAATACAGAAAAATCTTCCGCAAACGCCATAGCAAAAAATCGATAGAGTCTACTGCCGTCGAGAACGGTTGGATCGATTTAATCAAAACCGTTTTCGAAGTGACCGTTTTAGAATATATCTGGAGCGATTTCGACGTTTGTAAATTCATGTTGTTCGTCTCGGAATTGTTGAATACGTCGATCGGAGACGTGTTTGGATATTCCGTCGACGGGAATTACGACGGAGCGTTGTTGTCGTCGTCGTCGGCGTCGTCGTATAAAACGTGTCGTGCGTTTCGAAATCGAATCGTGAGACACTTACAAAATTTCGTACATTACGAATGTCTGCGATACGGACGATACGAATCGAAGAGTTTCCTATCGAACATTATCGATAATTATCGCGGTAACGTATTTTCGAGTGTGCCGTGTTCGTTGTCTGCGTCGTCGAAAAATAGGAATGTCGATGCTGCTGCTGCTGCTGCTGCTGCTGCTGCTGCTGCTGCTGCTACCACAACAACTAGACGGTATCGATTCGACGAGTTAACAAAGACATATAACAAGTGTGCGAAACAAAAGGGAGAAATTATGGATGTTTTTCTGGCCGAGCAACGATTGTGTACTCCACCCGTGTGGAATAGGAAAAATTCACCGATACGAGGTTTGCGCACCTTGCATTTCGGTCGACAAGGATTGTGGACGGACGGAGACGGAAAGTATACCTATATAGAGATGAATTTCACCAGCGCGTACGGTTCGATCGGAAGCGTTTATAACGTATCTTTCGAAAATACGGCCGTCCTACCGGTCCAGTGGTTATTGACGAGCCTCGGTTTACGAGAAATACCCGACGGTCTCGATAATAACGGTGCCGACGATGTCCGATCGAACGATCCTTTCGCGGGCGTCGCGCGTAGATACGGTCGATGTGAAAATTCCGACCAACACTGTCACTATCTATTCGACATGATGTTCGTATCGAACGCGAAACGAGATCGGTATATGGTGAATAGTAAATATTTTCGTTTGTTCTATTACGATAGCGATAACTTGTCGGAAGACAGTAAGAACGATACGAAATCGGAATTTATTAATTTGTTGCGTCGCGCTCGTACCCTAATATCGAAAGACGATGAAGACGACGACGACGACGACGACGATGACGACGTACAAATATCCGGATTCGAAATTACACGCTTGAAACAAATACTGTCCGTGGGAAATCCGTCGAAGAATCGTATTATCGTCATTTACGATGGTGCCGATACGTGTTCGACGTTGAACCTGTTATTCTCCAAGTTGATCGCCGAACGAAGATCGTTGGCGACACGATACCAATACGACGATACGGTCGTGGATATAGATGACGATAACGACGATAACAGCGTCGAGGGTAATGATGACGAACAAAGGACATCGTACAACGGAACCCGACGAAATATCATCGATGAAAAAGTAATCGAGAAGATGATTATGCAAGGGAAAAGAAACGTACTGAAATTGACCACGAACATGCTATATGGGCTGACGAATAAAGAAAACTCGTGCGTATACTCGCCGTCGGTGGCTCTAACTATAACGATTCTATGTAAAATGTTAATTACCGTGTTGGTGGCGATCATCGAAAACTTGTGTCGACCAGATGTCGCGGCCGCGTTGTACGTCAACATCGATACCGTCATATGTCGCATTCCTAGAACGACGGAACCTCGCGTGAGAAGTCTTCTACAAACGACGTTCGACAAGTTCATATATGGTCGCGACCGTCCGCTAAACGACGACGACGACGACGACGACGATCGAAAGCAGAACGCTAAAATAGAACTTCGCACGGTGGCCGTTTACGACGCCATAATGATCGTCAATACTTCATCTCACGTGACCTTTTCAAACATCAAAAACAGAAGGCAGCAGCAGCAGGAGTTCACGCGAGACAAACGATCGCCGGTAAATTCCAACGATCTGTATAGAATTGACATCAAGTGTGGTTGCATCGTTACCAGTCAGTACGATTGTAACGATTTCGACGCTGACAACGATACCGATAATCGTCGTGACGGATTCGATTCGTCTCATGCTAACCCCGAGTATATTCCACACGCTATATTACGAGTATTTACTTTCATATGTGATTGGGTGTACTTTTCCGAGCGAGATTATGATAACAAGGCAATCAAAAACATCGAACCGATTCTACGTGAATTACTAAAGAAAATCTACGCGTATTTATTCTCGCTCCCAGAACAAGAACAATTCGTCGTGGTTGCTCAACGTTGTAACACCTACGATGGACTCACAGACGACGAAAACGTACCGTCGAAAAACGATAGGTCGTTCGTAGATATCGGCTGTGATAGAATAGTTAAGGACGCAGCACATGATCTGTTCGTAAACGATGATACTGCGGCAGCATCTAGCAGCGAATTTGTCTACATGTGGCCGATATTGATTTTACAGACAGATTCTCCTACGAATCGCGATGGGGCAGCTAGGAACAACACCGCTCACGCCGCTGCCAACAATCCGCAATTGGCTGGCGAATTTGGAAAATTCGACTTCGAGAAGATAGGTTCACGTAACAACAAACTGACCAACAACATATCCACAACGGTCACCGAAGAAAACGTTACCGTTAATTATTATTTCTTTCTCAAAATGTACCGAAAATTCATATATCAAATTTTTTGTCAATCGAATATCGTTCACAAATATATGACTACCAAAGGTAATAATTCCGAACGACGTTCGTTCAGTCGTATCTTCGACACTCTGTTGTTGCATACATTTATTGATGCATGTTTTATACACAAACAAAATAAAGAGTAATAAAATGATTTAAAAATATTTTATTTCACTTTTCACACCATATCCACTACCTCTAACGCCAATGTGATTGGACTGTCATGTTTGCGATAGAATATCAAAAAGCAATGTTCCTCGTCATGCGCGCTAGCTCCATCGAGAAACAGTTTTGTCTCGAATGAAATTTGTTGAAACGAAATCTCACCGGTGGATTTCTTCGAGCTGCAAAATCTTTGAACGTGAATCTCGTTCGAGAAATGAAATCGTAAAATATTTTCTGATGAACAAACTTTGTCCGCCTAGAATCTCTCGTCGAACGATTGGTTGTTGAAACGAAATTCCACCGGTGAATTTCTTAGAGCTACAAAAAGTTTGAACGCAACTTCCGTTCTAGGAATGAAACAGTTTTGTCTCGAATGAAATTTGTTGAAACGAAATCTCATCGGTGGATTTCTCCGAGCTGCAAAATCTTGGAACGTGAATCTCGTTCGAAAAATGAAACCGTAAAATATTTTCTGATGAATAAACTTTGTCCGCGTAGAATTTCTCGTCGAACAAATTTCCAAACTCACAAGTTCCTCGTCATGCGCACTAGCTCCATCGAGAAACAGTTTTGTCTCGAATGAAATTTGTTGAAACGAAATCTCATCGGTGGATTTCTCCGAGCTGCAAAATCTTGGAACGTGAATCTCGTTCGAAAAATGAAATCGTAAAATATTTTCTGATGAACCAACGTTGTCCGCCTAGAATTTCTCGTCGAACGAATCTCCAAACTTATAAGTTCCTCGTCATGCGTACTAGCATCATCGAGAAACAGTTTTGTCTCGAATGAAATTTATGAAACGAAATCTCATCGGTGGATTTCTCCGAGCTGCAAAATCTTGGAACGTGAATCTCGTTCGAAAAATGAAACCGTAAAATATTTTCTGATGAATAAACTTTGTCCGCGTAGAATTTCTCGTCGAACAAATTTCCAAACTCACAAGTTCCTCGTCATGCGCACTAGCTCCATCGAGAAACAGTTTTGTCTCGAATGAAATTTGTTGAAACGAAATCTCATCGGTGGATTTCTCCGAGCTGCAAAATCTTGGAACGTGAATCTCGTTCGAAAAATGAAATCGTAAAATATTTTCTGATGAACCAACGTTGTCCGCCTAGAATTTCTCGTCGAACGAATCTCCAAACTTACAAGTTCCTCGTCATGCGCACTAGCTCTGTCGAGAAACAGTTTCGTCGCGAGTAAAATTTGTTGGAACGAAATCCATCGGCGGATTTCTTCGAGCTGCAAAAACATTTGCAGTTATGACTCGTCATCACGTGACGTAGACGTGACGTATCACGGGGCAACGAAAATTGTGGAAAGCAACTTTCAGTTCTCGCGAGAAGCTAGCGCCAAGTCTAGACAGTCAAGGGGGCTCCACGTACCCCCATAGCACCCCTGCACCCCTATATATATAATATATATATATATTATATATATAACCTCCGCGACGGCCTGCTCCTTCTTACTACTACGTTGTTCTTACTCTGGTCAAGGAGGTTTAGGATCGCGGGCGAGAAGCTTGCTGATTATATAGTTAATTTGGGGTCAGCTGAGTGAATACTCGATTCTCATTGGACTAGAGCCAATTGACGTCACGAAAATCCTAAAATCTACTGATTTCTGACGAAAATCACGGTAGAAGGGGTAAAATTTTGATCAGATTCAATTCAGAGTTCTGAGAGCGAAGTCGATTGAGGTTAGATTGTACAATATCAAACCCACCCCATCCACAGATGTAGTAATTTCATGAAATACATAGGACATCTATGGTAGATTTGATACTGTACACGTTGATTGGAAGTTCAAGGGAATTCTACCAGATGGCGTTTATCCGCTAACTGTAATAAATTGATGCAACATATCAATAGATGGCGCTCACTCACTAACTGTAATAAATTGATACAACATATCAATAGATGGCGCTCACTCACTAATTGTAATAAATTGATGCAACATATCAGTAGATGGCGCTCACCAAGTTGCCACACCGGAATTATATTACATGTCGAAAGATTGCACTCTTCACGTTACTCCGAAAGAATTGCATTACATTTCGGTATATATCTCCGAATGCTATTTTCGATTCGAAATCATTCCACTGAGTCGCAGTTCATCGAAAAATAGCGTGCGACTCACATGCTTGGTTCCTTGTATCGCTGGATCTATCTTCACAATTGTACATATTCTTTGGCGAACAAAAATTTTCAGCTAAATTTTGTTATGGAACAACTTCAAAGATGCAAATTCGTATCTCATGACGGTCACGTTGGTCGTAAATGGTTTAGATCAAGTTTCGATCATTGTAAGAATGGCCAAATATATCTTGCTACTCATTTGCGTCATCATTTTGAGTTTGACGTGTGTAATGTCTACCATATACGTCAAACTACATACTTTTTTCGCTATAGGATGCGATCAATTTCGTAACGCCACGCTGTTCAAGTTACGAACGTCGTACATTTCGTCTCGGAACACTAACGAAAACGATATTATATTTTCCGATTGTGCCGCCTGCACATTGGATAATTTGTCTTCCCTTCGCTCGTATTTCGACACGCAGAGCATGTACGATGATACAGTTACAGATTTTCGTACAGCTCTGAAATTGATGTGGAACATTAAAAGCAGAGGAGTTTTTTACGTATAGTCTACTATCGGGAAGAGAAAAAATATATAATAGTAAATATTATTTATTTTATATTCGTATTTCAACAAAAAATTAAATTTTCCGGGTTATTCTCGATGTGCCCCAACGCAACTGCCGCACTCAGGAGATGTTCGGTGGTGGCTCTGCTGGCAACAGCTGGGACTTCTTCGACTCCGATAGCTGCCTGGTGATGGGTGAACTTTTCAAACTCGTCGACGAGAAAATCCATTTCACCCGCTACACGTCTAGCGGTCGCCTCGTGATTAATATTTACGATCGAACTGACCCATGTGTTGTCCGACTGTCTAACGAATTTTATTCTGATCTTCTGCTCGTTCGACATTTTCACTCGATCGCTATTTATTACACAATTCGATTTTACGTATGTTCACGCGATGATTTTCAAACGATATATGACGACTAGCATATCCACAAAATATTTATATAGCAATTCGCTACGTTCGGAGGGGCGCGAGATAGTAATTTGAAACGGAAGAAATTGTATCAGATACGGAACTAGTTTTACATGTATTACTACAATTCGAATCTTCGGTACGACGACATTCAGAAATACATACTCGATCTATATGTAGGACAAGAAAAAGATCCACTAAACAGCGATCGTTTGATCATAATTTCTCCGTGTGTATAATCTTCGAATTCGTTAGATTCTGTCAGTTGTCGAATGGCCCAACGCCACAAACAAATATCGTGACAATCGTTAGCGTGTTTGTATCGAGTGACGAGTTTGAGTTTCCACGTGGGAAAAGACGAATCGGCATATATGTCGATACCGCCGCCGTTCGGTCGCATGTTCTTCCAGCAGATACAACACTTTGAAGATTCGGATTTATTTTGTCCGAGTGAAATATAAAAACAAGAAGAGTATTCTACTCGTAGTTTACTATTGGGAAGAACAAAAAAATGTATAATAGCTGAAATCTTTTATTTTATACGCTAACGAAAAATAAAATTATTGGAATCGTTTTCTATGTGCCCCAACACAACTGCCGCATTTAGTAGATGCTGGGTGGTGGCTCCTTCGACTCCAATAGCTGCCTGGTGTGGATCGGACGAAGTAAACCTCTCGAATTGTTGCACCAAATAGTCCAGTTGATTTGTCACATCCGATATACGTTTAGCGGTCGCCTCGTTGTCGATAGTTACGATGGAACTGACCCACGTGTTGTCTGATTGTCTTCTAAATTTCATACGGAAATGTTGCTCGGTCGACATTTTGTTCGATTACTTTTACTCGATACTATATTACTCGATTTTCTTACCACGACGTTCGAACGATATATGACGGCTGGCATATCCACGAAATATTTATATAGTAATTCGCCACGCTCGGTGGGGCGCGAGATAATGAATTGTGTTCATCTCGAACTGAAGAAATTGTAGCAGATACGGAACTAGTTTTACATGTAGACAATGTTCAGAAATACATATTCGATCTACATATAGGACAAGAAAAAGATCCACTAAACAACGATCGTTTGATCATAATTTCTCCGTGTGTATAATCCTCGAATTCGTTAGATTCTGCCAGTTGTCGAATGGCCCAATGCCACAGACAAATATCGTGACAATCGTTAGCGTGTTTACATTGAGTGACGAGTTTGAGTTTCCACGTGGGAAAAGACGAATCGGCGTAAACGTCGATGCCGCCGCCGTTCGGTCGCATATTTTCCCAGCAGATGCAACACTTTGAAGATTCGGATTTAGCTTGTCCGAACGCTTCGTTGGACTCTCTGTCGCAACGTACGCTCGTTTGAAAGTATGCATATATTGTCGATATTATCGATGAAATCCACGATAAATACATCGTCCGTAATACGTCTTACTGTCGTGAGGGGAATCAACGCAGAAACCAGTAAGCCAGATGGACGTTGGAAACGATCATCGGTATGTCGGGCAAGTGATGTCGCACGTTCGACACGATGGATCGTAATACTTCTTTTATACATTTCGAGTTATAATGTTCGACGAATACGAGCGTGTACAGGCCGTTGTCGATAGAATAATTTGTCGACACGCCGATTACGTTCAACCGGCGTAAAATCGAAAGCTTCGGTAAAAATGGCAATATAACTTCGACGTATACGTTCCTTATGTTATCGTCGTCGTAATCGCGATATCGTGCGGAAAAATCGAACGGTCTCCGATAACAAACGACGTCCACGTCCGAAATCGTGTCCGCAAAAAACGGACAGTATTCTCCGTACGGAGTGTATCGCATAACGGCGGCGTACACGTGATTTCTTTCGAATATTCGCACGTATCTCGGAAATAAACCGTTTCCGGGATCGCGAATAAAAAACGATCTGATTATATAAATTTTATTTACGTGAATACCTCTCAAATAAATGGTTTCCAACTTATCTTCGATCTTTGACAATTTATAGTAATGCGTCGGTGATATCATCCAAAGTCGCGTCTTATCAATTTAAAATTTATGAATCGACGGAGTATCGACGCCGGACGCTCTATCATCTGGTGGTGCGGTCTTGGTCGACGAAGACGATGCTTGTTGTTGTGTTGTCAGCGGCGAATCCAATAGATACGACCGTAACGCATACTTGAGAATATCTTTTATACGTGTACAAAATTGTTTTCGTTTGTAATTGGGCAATTCTACGAATGTCCACATTACGGTCGATATAAAAATACAAATAAACACGATCAACGTGACAACGAACAATTTCGAAATGAGATCCGGAACGAAAAACGACATCGCACAAGCGACCGTTACGCTAACGATAATTTTCAAGGAAGTTATCTCTTTATTCGACATGGGTGCGAATATATATCGATATACATCTCCTATATTATCGAGCGACGACGACAACGACGCGGTCGTTCGTGATTGTTGTTGTTGCGAATCGGAAGATGACGACGACGACGACGGCGACCGACTTTCACCTTCTTGTTTGACGTTCGATGTCGACATTATATTACTTATAATAGTACGGGGTGTTGTGCTGTCGTCGATTCGACCAACGACGAAATCGACCCAAACTTGGGATAAATAAAAAGTTTCCCGTCCGTTTGGATCAGTCAAAGTCTGATCGCCGGTGTGCAGTCTCGGTAATTATCCAACAATGGGCGTTCCTCAAGTGAGAGACCTCTTAAATGCGATGGGTGATGACGTTTACCAAGAATGGAACGTGAATCGGGACTGCGGTTCGAATACGACGAGATGTATTTACATCGATGTTACCGGTATGCTATACGGAACCGTGATATCGGCTATAAGGCAAGAATTGCAAGAGCGACGGGAAAATTACGTTAACGAACCAACGATAGATATCGAAGAAACGATAGACCAATGTCGTTGTATAGACGTGGCAACCGACGTTATACTGAACAAGATATTTCCTATCGTACCTACAGATTTCCTCGATAATGTCACCAAAATCTACATCGCGGCTGACAACGGTGCGCCAATAGCCAAATACAGAACACAGCAAAAACGTCGTCTGAATCGTATAGTCGTACCAAACCGCGTTCGAGATCAAGTATCTGATGAATTTTTCGAATTGATCCGAAGATACGTGAAAGGTAAGGCTGTCGTGAAATACGATCGGCTGGATACTATAGGTGAAGGCGAAATGAAATGCCTCCGTGAAATTTGGTTAGATAACCCCGACCGAGCATACGTCATTGCGAACGACTACGATGTAGTGGTGGGTGCTTTTTGTATGCCTCGAAGACAGATACGTTGTATTTGGCCGAAACCGCCGAAAGAATCTGGCGATTACGATCCTCATTCGAGGCTTATCAATTGGACGTCGGCGGATCCTCTAAAACGCCTGTTGATCGTGTCATTTTTGAACGTGTACGGAAACGATTACGTTCCGGGTTTGGTAACAACGACGGCAAATATTAAAAGAGTTCTCAACGATATAGAGAATTTTTCCATTCCCGACGAAGTATTACTGAATAATCTATGCGACGTGGCCCGCATTCTGTTCGACACGACCGAATCATCATCATCATCATCATCATCATCACCGTCGTCGGTCGAGTGGGTGTTGACTTTGACGTTCGTCATTGCGTACGTTTATTGTTACCTATTGAATTTGCCATTTTTTTGCCCTCAATCTATCAAAAGAGCAAAGTTTTTGGACGTGTGGACTTCGTTCCGAGACGAATTGCGAGAACAGCGCCTATCGAAAGAAAAACCCGACATGTTAGACTTGAACGATTCCAGCGTACACGTTCATCGCAAAAATATCGTAATCATGTGTTTATGGTATCTGTGTTATTGCGTGAATCCCTTCAAACAATGCGGTGGTGGCGACGGTACCACTGGAGACACCGTCGCTACAGTTCACGATAGAAGTAATATGTTTTCCATCCCTATGAAAGAGCCGTTCCGGTACGACGATCCGAGAACCAAAATAACGTTCAATTGTACGGATAAACGGTCGCTCTTCTCGTGTGACTCGAAATGTATATGGAACATTTATGACATAATAAAGGAAATAATGTTGTAAACGATATTTTCATTTCTTTCCCATCTCCGTCGTAGTTATGAATATTTTTTGCGTTGTTTTGATATGTTCATTTCCCTGTTCACATTGGGAGCGTTAATAAAATATGGAACAAATTGGGATTGTTATATCAGCTCTGTTTCTCGTTGTAAATGTACTTGTGATTACCGAATATTCCGGGAGTACGTCGGAATACCGTATATATAAATTAAAGTTCTACCACTCATCCAGTCAGTCGTAATTCATCGTTCAGTTAGTCGAGTCGTGTGTGTGTGTCTAATATCGAAACGTGCAGTATGGGAGTTGATACACTAAAGTATATTTTGGATGCGATCGGCGATTTCGTGTTCGAAGATTGGAACGACAAAATCGATATCGATCCGCTTACAAAAAAATGTCTTTACATCGACATTACCGGTATCCTGCACGACGCGCTGCGATACGCCGTGATACAGAAGAAAGACGAAATCAAACGTCGCTCATACGATGATACGTATCAGAAGCAGTTGGCTCTCAGAAGATGTGAAGAAGAATTGTCGTTCACTGCGATTGCTGTCGAGGTATTTCGACGGAAGGTATTAGCTAATTTACCAATGGGATTTTTACGATATGTTAGGAAAATTTATATTGGCGCCGATAGACGTCCACCGACCGGTAAAATCAGATCGACCCAAACTAGAAAATTCTATAATAAAGTTGTGTCGAACCGAGTGCGGAATCGAATCGAGGATGCGTTTTTTGACGTGGTCAGCCAGTTCAAGGCCGACATGTCGTACGAGTTCGTCGTCCATTACGATCGATCGCAAACGATGGGCGAAAGCGAGTGGAAATGTCTTCGTCAAATTTGGCTGGACAACCCCGACCGAGCGTACGTCGTGGCGAACGAGTACGATGTCGTGGTGGGTGCGTTTGGCATGCCTCATCGAACGATACGTTGTATTTGGTCGGAAGCGAACGACGAACATGACGACGACAAGCGTGCTGCGTCGAAGCTCATCAACTGGACGATGGCGTTCCCGTTACAACGTTTGTTGATGGTATATTATTTGAACTTGCATGGAAATTATTACTGTCCTCCCGTCAATACGATCTACACGTATAGCATGAAAGCAGTGATGGTTGAAATTGGGTCGTTTTCTGTACCGGACGATGAGCTACGGGGACAGTTACGTGACGTGGCCGGAATTATGTTCGGGGCCGGTGACGAGTCGTCGTCGGAGTTGTCGCCGCACGACTGGACGATAGCTTTGACGTTCATCGTGGCATATGTGTACTGTTATTTGCTGAACGTTAGAGTATTCGATACTGGGACGAATGCTAACAAAAATATGTTTTTTGATGTTTGGGCCTCGTTTCAAGACGAGCTTTGGTTAGGAAAAACCGAACCGGTGGAAAGTGATTATGCGGTTAAAAACTATATCGATACAAAACAGTTGATAGAAATGAATTTGTGGTATTTGTGCTACAGTGCGACCCCGTTCAAGCGAAAAACTACAAATATGTTTTCGATCCCAATACAAAACCCGTTCAAATACCACGATATTCGAAGCCTGACGATCAGCGAGTACATGACCAACGACAACTTGTTTTCATGTGACACGTCTTGTTTTCGACGAATATATCGGGCTGTTTGTGAACTTTTCTCGTTAAACGATTAACACTTATAATATTTGTATTGCTCTAGATAAAATAATAAAAATTAACTGTTGTAAATAGCATTTTCATTTCCTCCCCATTTCCGTTGTGGTCTAGGATGTTATGGATGATGGTATGACGATGAACATATCAATTTGGATATTCGATCGACGAGAAATTTCGGACCGAAAAATTTTGTTCAACTTAAGATATTTCACAGTTTTATTTAACCCATTCATTCCCAACGTGACTGTCATGAGATACAAATTTCACTTTTATGCGATTAACGGTTCCATTTCTCGAATCGTTCGATGAGGATCTCGAACGACAAAGTTTGTTCCTCATAAAATATTTCACAATTTAATTTCTCGAACGAGAACTACGTGCTGAAATAGAAACGATCGGTAAGTGCACGCAAAATACCTTCAGAGTTTTTGCTGCTTGAAAAAATTCATTGGTGGACTCTCGTTTCACCAAATTTTATTCGTGACAAAACTGTTTCTCGACGATACTAGTGCGTATGACGAGGAACATATTAGTTTGGAGATTCGTTCGATGATAGATTCCGGGCCGAGGAAGTTGTTGGTCCGGAAGTGTTTTACAAGTTCACTAGTCGAAGGATACACTCGCGCGCATGACGAAAATTATGGTAGTTTGAATATTCGATCGGTTACGATAATCATGACCAACAAATATTGTTTATCGTAAAATATTTTACAATTTCATTTCTGGAACGAGAGTTACATTCAAAAAATCAACGACTGATACGTTGACGATTATCATTTTCTGGTGATTATTCGAATCGTTTCGGTAAATTCCTTCTCGCGGAGTGTTTACAAGATAACGAAGCAATTGGGATTATCGTATCAATATTATTTCCCGTTGTAAATCTACTTGTGACGGTATTGTTCGAACTAGTGATAGAGACGGAATATTCCGGGAGCACATCGGAAGACCGTGTATATATATATGGGTTCTAGTGTTCTCCCAGTCAGTCGTGATTCATCTTCCAGTTAGTCGAGTTGTGTGTCTGTGTGTCTAATATCGAAACGTGCGGTATGGGGGTTGGCACACTAAAACATATTTTGGATGCGATCGGCGATTCCGTATTCGAAGATTGGAACGACAAAATCGATATCGATCCGCTTACAACGAAATGTCTTTACATTGATATTACTGGTATCCTGCACGACGCGTTGCGATACGCCGTGATACAGAAGAAAGACGAAATCAAACGTCGCTCATACAATGATACGTATCAGAAGCAGTTGGCTCTCAGAAGATGTGAAGAAGAATTGTCGTTCACTGCGATCGCTGTCGAGGTATTTCGACGGAAGGTGTTAGCTAATTTGCCAATGGGATTTTTACGATATGTAAGGAAAATTTTTGTCGCCGCCGATAGACGTCCACCGACTGGCAAAATCAGATTAACAGAAACTAGCAAATTCTATACCAAAATTGTAACGCTCGCAACACGGAATCGAACCGAAGATGCGTTTTTCGACGTGGTCAGCCAGTACAAGGCAGACATGTCGTACGAGTTCGTTGTCCAGTACGATCGGTCAGGAACGATCGGCGAAGGCGACTGGAAATGTCTTCGTCAAATTTGGTTGGACAACCCCGATCGCGCGTACGTCATATCGAACGAGTACGATGTCGTGGTGGGTGCGTTTAGCATGCCCCATCGAACGATACGTTACATATGGTCGGAAGTGAACGACAAAAATGACTACAATGTTACCACATCGAAACTTGTCGACTGCACGATGGCGTTCCCGTTACAACGTTTGTTGATGGTTTATTTTCTGAATTTGTACGGCAACCACTACTCCCCCCCTATTAATGCGATGTGTACGTCAGACGTGAGAGGTGTGGTGAATGAAATTAGGTCGTTTTCTGTGCCGGACGATGAATTACGTGGACAGTTACGTGACGTGGCGGAAATTATGTTCGGGGCCGGTGACGAGTCGCCGTCGTCGAATTTGTCGGCGCGTGACTGGACGATGGCTTTGACGTTCGTCGTGGCATACGTGTACTGTTATTTGTCGAACATTCGAATATTCGATAATTGTAGTAATGTTCACAAAAATACATTTTTCGATGTGTGGGCCTCGTTTCAAGATGAGCTCCGACTAGGAAAAACAAAAGTGGTTGATAGTGGTTATACGGTCTGCAACTATACCTATGCCAAACACGTGATAGAACTCAGTTTGTGGCACGTGTGCTACAATGCAAATCCGTTCAAACGCCCGACTTTCAAGAAAATGACAAGTATGTATTCGATTCCCATCCAGCGGCCGTTCACTTACAATGACGTTAGGAGCCTTTCCGTTGGCACGCACAGAACGAGCGAAAACATGTTTTCCAGCACCATTTCGTGTTTCCGATGCATTCATCTGGTTGTTTCTGAACTTTTTTCCACGAAGAAAATAAATATTAAGCAGATTATGAAATAAAAAATTGTTTACATATCGGATTTTTATTCCTTTTCATTATATATTGCACACAATTTATCGATAATAACAGTCACAGGTATTGTATATTGTGTGACGATTTCGTTTCGTTGTGCTTCAGAAACGAACGTTACGTTGCCGTAATATTCATCTGGGCTCGTGGCGTGTTCGTTATTGTCGTCGTTGCCGTTCACAAATGTGTTTTTGCAAATACATCGAACGTCGTTTGTGACATACATGCCATGGAGAAAAACGATATAGTCGATGACATACTTGGTTAGATTGGATAGAGTCTGGGCGTAGCGTTCGGGATGATGCTTGTTCGTTTCGAGCAGATAAGCGTATTCTGCCACTTCTTCTACGAACTTGTGATAGAATCTAGGGAATATGTGAACGAGATGTAAGGCGCCATTCGATTTTTTGTACGATTCGATCTGTCGTATACCGCTGTCGAGTATGCGATCGAACAGCTCTTCGAAATAAGTGCGAATGAAATCTTTCCACTGGCCCGTGTCGTCTAACATGTCGTCGATATATCGATCGATCTGTTTCTTGATTTTTGTTTTATCGATAACGGTCGGTGCAGTTTTGACTAGAATCATGTCGAACAGATATTTCAATCCGTTCATGAACGTATCGAACGAGACGAAAGTTGATGATGACGACGAGGACGACGACGACGACGACGACGACGACATACTCTATGTATTCCGACCTCGCGCTCTCCCTGTATAGTTTACTTATAAGATATCGTTGAGAAACATGTCGAAAATAACGATGAGAGATAAATCTACATATACATTTATGAATTTTATCACGTCCGCCGATTGGATCGATCGGGCGGAATACGTGTACGGCGACTTCAAGTGGACCATCAGAGAAATCGAAGTACCTATCAATGTTAGCAACGGTCACTTGTCATCGTTGTCGTCGTCGTCTGACTTATTCGAATGTACTTCGTACATTAACAAGAAAATTGTCAGATTACCTATACGATTCAATCACGATATAAGCGGATCGAAGCGTAATCATTTCAAACACGTACAAAGTCAATCGATAACTTCCATACCGACATGTATGATGGTGGATAACGACGTGTTTTATATCCCCATCGGGGATACGTGGGTTCAGGTTACGGTAGACGGTGGCATCAAAGCGGTAGTAGTCAGTTTATATAATAATATCGTGAAAGTTGCCGTACAATGTACATTTTACGGAAACGTCGATCTACCGTTCGGTCTGCCATTGTTCAATGCGAGTTTGGATAGGATCATCGGTTTCGTGGGGCGTCGTCTACCGAACGGTCGATATACGATCGATTCCGGTGCCAATATGAAAATCGTCAAACACGTTATATCCGATGTAAATTTCCCCAGTATTTATTTTATCGATTCGTCGTCGTCGTCGTCGTCTTCGCAATGTCCTTCTAACGATAATGGTGGTGTTGGTGGTGGTGGTGGTGTCAGATCTACGAAACGTCTCGTCGTCTATGGCAACGTAATAGCCAAACACGGATTACACGCGGGTAAAATTCGTGAGCTGGAACGTCAACAAACGAATTCGTTCGCCAACGTATGCCGACGTATCAACATAATACAAAAAGATGACGGCGTCGTAGTTACCGCGACGAACGGAAACGACGCCGATAGCGAAGAATTGGATTCGTTCACGTTGTGCAATACGCGTTTATGTAAATATTGCGTACTACCACCACCCGACGATGTTCTGACCGATAACGTCGCCGGCGACGGGGCAAAAAAAAAGTCGTCCAAAAAGTAAGAGCCGCGATATAGGATGTTATCGCAAATCGACGTTAACGATTTCGACGACAAAGTCTACGCCGACGTCGGACCCGTTACGTCTCCCGATACCGTCGCGCGAAATTCTCATATAGAATTGCCACCTCTGTATATAACAGCAGCAGCAGCAGCAGCAACATCTTTCACGGAGAACGACGTTTCATTATTTGTCGAGCGGTCGGAATCTTCGTGCCCGTTACAACGACATGTTACCGCCGCCACCGAAACGTTTCTGTCGCGAGACGATAACGAACGACCGTCGTACGGTTTGTTGAATTCCGTAAACGAACGGGAAGACGCTCAACGTGGAAAACGTCTGATAGACGACGTATTAATTCGCTTAGGCACTGTATCGGCCGACGATTTCGTAGTAGATCGGACGATGGTGACCAAATGGCTGGTATCGCGATACAAAAATATAATACATAAAATCGAGAAACCTATTGATCTGATGCACGCTATCGTCGAGTGTATCAGCACGGGTTTACGAATATTTTTGACAACGGAACAAGGCGATTGTTCCTATATCGATTCGGTGGAGATACTAAACGCTGATATTTTCTGTACTTGTAACGAATGGTTATTGGGATTCGTAGTAGAAAACGAAATACCGAAAATTACTAAGGATAACGTAACGCTTCCGATGAATCTAGCCGAAGCCGACGACGACGATGTCGACGACGACGACGACCACAACGATAACGGTGATGCGCGTAAAAACGCGTCGTCGTCTTTGTGTGACGCAGGACGAGATCGATTCGTCGCAAAATTCGATGAGTATCAGCGAATGATAGAGAAAATGATGACGGATGCTTCCGATTCGAGTAAAAGATCTGGGGAAGATTACGATTTGCCTGTTTTATTCGGCGGCGGCGGCGGATCGGACAACGAAGATCGGAGAGATACGATTAGCGTAGAGCGTGACATATTGACGGAACGTACGATAGATCAGAATATCGCACGAGAGCGATGTAATTTTCGACGTGACACGCAATCGCTAATAAACAATTACGACTTGGGTTCTATATCGGCGATATCGTCGTCCTCGATGACAGCCGATGGAATCGGAAGTAAACGTAGGGAAACCGGTAACTCGAACAACGTGAACGCTACCACCGTTAACGTTCTACAGTTGATCGTCGACATGAAAGAATTCGAATTATTGATATTTTTCCTATTATACGTTGATCGAGAGTCTCTACACGGTGACACGAATGTGATATTTAAAGATCGACCCGGTACCGGTGGAGCGCATTGTACTCTACAACAGCATAGAAACGGTAACACCACGAGCGTCCACGACGACGACGGCAGAACCCGGTGTTTCTCAGACCCCATCAGTACGGAGGTTAAAAAAATTCTACGATCGTTGACGACGAACGCTAATAGAACCGTCAAACCGACCGTCGCCGCCGCCGCTGCTGCTACTACCACCACCGTCATATCACCACAACCACCACCAGCAACAGAGAGACTTGGAAAGAAACGTGCCCACTCGCAACGTCGTCCATCGAATCCGTTCTTCGATTCTACCGATCTTCACGATATTAACGAGATACCTTCTGACGACGATGCCTCCGCTACCGCCGCCGAGGGAGTCGATTCGTCAATAACCGCTGGGTACAAACATACACGTATAAAAGAAATACTCGAATTTCTCACATTATTATATACGGATAAAATTCTCATCTCGATCACCGAATCTTTATTGATCGATACGCGCTTGTCTATATGGAACCGTAGAAACTCACAACAAGAAGGTACGTCGTCGTTTTATAAATTCGGTTTATTGGACGTGTTCAGTCCGAAAATTTCAAGAATTCACACGTCTTCTTCTGCTTCGTCGTTGTCTTCGAGTGCCGATCTTCGAGGGAAATACGATTCTCACGGGAGACAACCGCCAGTTACAGTCACGATCGATAATAGGATCAACAACAACAACAACAACAACAACAACAACAACAATAACGACGACAATTCGATATCGGACAGTTATGAAGACTACAACAAAAGACGTCGCCAATACGGCGTACACGTTGGCAACCATAGTTAATATTACCGAGGGGAACGGTATCGTTGACGACACCGATGGCAGTAATACAAGTCGTTTCGGACACGATTCCAAGCTGAAAACGAGTAGTTCCAAGACAACTATGGCGACGGCACACGGCCGATCTGGAAAACCAACGAAACCACGTCGTCAATTGATGAAAGCACCCGCGAAAAAGCTATCCGTGTCGTGTAAACAGAAAATCGCCGGGACTGCATCGAATGCCGGTGGAAACAAATCGCTGTTTGGTCGTGTATTGCAATCGCTATCGATGGAGAGAACTGACGTTGTAACGACACAAACGACTTCGACTTCGAACCACACGATAGATAATTTCCTACGAACCGGAGTAACTGTGCCATCAAAAACCGCGATAAAGAACACTATCGAACATCGTTACGATGGTGGTGACATCATTACCGACATCGATAGCAATCGTCGCTCCAGGCATATCGACGTTCACGATAAAAATATCGACACAGATTTGACAGATTTCAAGCAAACGTTCGAAGATCGCAATAATACTCTGATTCCTGTCGTGAACGTTTTGTTCGAAAGTGTATACGACAAATGGGAATATTACGTACTACGTTATCTATGTGGTATGGGATACTCATCGCAACTTTTCTACGTAGATAGTTACAACGGCAGTGGTAGCGGCGGTGGCGGTCGCAAGAGCCACGGCAACGACGGTAATCTCTTTAGCACACTCGAATCTTTCAGACACATCAACAAAGATTATAATATTATCGTGACGTACGATAAATCGTGCAACAATAAAATGGGCATAAAATCGACGACGACGACGACGACGATGACAACGACGCAAGCGACGGTAGCTAGGAAGAATCAAAAACGAAAAATAAAAACGAACATCGGCAGCGAAAACGGGAATATTGCGAGATTTAATAAATACGTCGGCGACAAAAATAATTCGACGACGACGACGACTACTACGCGAAATAACGACGAATGGGTTAATATACGTTTATCGATACCGTCGAGGGGAAACTGTTTGAATTATACGATTACCGATAACGGTGATCTATCGCAGTGCCACGGAACAGAACGGAATAATACACGCGAAAAATATGCCACCTATTGTATTTACGCGTTGATAAAACACATTCGCAACGGAAAAGACTACAGGCAATTGGTTACGACTGACGAGCAGCAGAGCGGCGAACGGATCCACGACGATAGACTCGTAATTATCAATTGCCAAGTGAAATCGGTTTATAACGAATTATTGTCGAACGTATATTATTCGAATGTTATACGATCGTATTTTGGTTCTTTAATATATTATCAACGGTATCTATCATTGTTGTTGTTGTTGTTGTTATTTCTTTTTTCCTTTATTCCTTCCTTTATTCGTTCCTTGCTCCCCAACTGAAATACGTTCCGATACACGTATAGATAAGAGATGATCGGAAATAGAAATTCCGATAATAATAATAATAATAATAATGATAATGTCTCTGCGAGACGTGTTGCAACGTTACGGGCCGAACGATTCGTTTATAGGCGCTACGATACATGGCACGATAAACGTAGGCAGCGATCCTACGTGGGACCGTTTGTGGGCAAACATGTTGGAAGTTTACTACGAGAGAGTCATCGAGCACAACGATAAACGTCGTTTTTATTGGGACGTTACGATCGCGGTGGCCAAGCAAATTATCTATCAGAAAATCGGCTTCGTCAATTTGCCTTTGCACTTACTACACAACTATAACGAAATTTCCAAGGAGGAATTTCTGAAATTGAAAACGATCGAACGAACGCTAAATTCGAATATCGATAAGTTGTTCTACACGTTCGTCGCGTTAGCATTTTCCGCTAGTACGGACTTTGCCGGTTACACCATGGACACGAAAATACTAGACTTGAGATTGAACGATATCAATCATTATTTGATCGATCAATCGGATCAGATGTACGCGATGTTATTCGCGTCGGGCGTTAATGACGAAGATGACGAAACTGCCACGAGCGTCGCGTCGTCCGAAACGAACGCGCGAGACAAACTGTACGAAATGCGAAAGTTTCAGATCGATAGTAAAAATATCATGGTCGCTAAGATACGCGATCTGTTCGACTCTCTATACGAACAGAGCATCACACAAGCACGGCGCCAGGGAATAAATTTGAACGTGAATAAATTCCAAACGGAATTATGCCCCGACGAGTTGTTACAATTCTGGACGAACCTCGGTCCGTTCTATTGGTTATGGTTCCATTTGACCGCGGGCAAATTTGCCAACGCTTATGACGATTTTCGTGCCGCGGCCGCCTCCCTGAAAGAACTGTTTCACAATTTCGGCTTGTTCATCAAGTGCGACTTGTGTAGAGCACACTTCGAAAGTATTCGATCGACGTTCGAGTATCGCAAATTGAAAGTCGACGCTCCGATCGATAATTTTCTTGTCGAAATTCACAGTTTGATACGATCGAGACACGACCGACTTCACGACGCCAAATTACGATATCTGAATCCGTACGGAGATTATCGAGACTTGCACGCTCAACTACGAGAGGAATATAAAAAGTGGTGGTTGTAGGATACGAATAAAAACGCTACATTTCAAATCGTCGATACTCTTTAATTTTATAAGGCACGATAATTATTTCAAAGGACCGCTTCGATTCTCTATTCCTTTCTCTATCTCGCTCTCTCTCTCTCTCTCTCTCTCTCTCGATTACAGTTTGAAATGAAACCCTCCGGATAGATCTATCAGTTTGTCACCCCTTCGTAACGTGTACGATACGCCTCGTTTTCCCAGATCGTCGAGTAGTTCCATGATGAATTCCGGTCGTCGAGTGGTTCCTTCGATTTTTCTCAATTCCATACGCAAATCGAACGTACGCACGAGAATCTCTTCTAGTAACAATTGAATTTCAGATCGGAACAATAACGGTGGTAACTTGAGAACGGACCTTGGACGATTTTCGTTCATATAAGAGGAAGACATGACGATGCGTTCAGGAGTACTTACGCGTTCGTACGAACCCGACTTACGCAACGGCTTAGATAAACTTATCGACGACGAAGACGGAGACACCGACACAGAACCGAGCCTTCCTGGCGATGAGGTTCCTATGGAAGAAGATAACCGCGATCCACCCGCAACACCAATGGGTCACCCAAACTGGTACAACGATCACGTATACATGGTAGATATGCTGCTGAGTAACGTGACACGCAACGTCGAACTGATCGAAATCAAACGATCTCTGAGAACGTACGAAGCGATATGTCTGTTCAGGTTCGCCGTAAATTTCAAGGGAACGTCGTGTGCCGGTCTAGTATACGGCGGCATATGCACCTATCATTGGCAATGTATGAACATCGGTTTTTGTCGCGTATCGAGTCGCGTACTGGATAACGTTAACGACGGTTCGTCGAAAACCTATCACGACAAGGTGACGCCGTATTTTACGAACGTGCTACCTAAAGCTACGCTTCCCATAGCACCGATCGTACGATCCATAAGTCGTAAAGATTTGACGAAGAACAAGGAAAAGATTATTTCGTTGATGAGTTCGTGTTTCGGCCAGACGACAAAAACGGACGAAGCGGAAGCGATGGCCAAGGGGCTATTGGCGATGATCACTTGCACCGAATCGCCGATATTCACGATAATACGCAATCAATGGATAGCGAATCAGATGGCGTGGGTACGAGGATTAAATCCCAAAACTATGTATCAATTGATAGATCAATCGGAAGGCAGCGATAAACATACCGTTTCGTTCGTAACGGTAGATCAATTGACGATATTCGATACACCGCTGTTATTGATATTGCCCACGTCTGCGGTCGTGCTGGAAGATAAAACTCAATCGTTTTCCGATCCCGCCAACGTGACGATGATTCAATTGACGAATAAAAAAGTCAACGTCGGAGTTTTCGCGATTTGCGGGCCCATAATATACGCCCCAGTTATCGGAGGCCAACAAAATAGCAATGGTGGTGGTGGTGGTGGTGGTGGTGGTGGTGGTGTTGCCACTAACGAAATACCCACGATTCCACGTCAACATTTGATGACTTACGCTAAATTGGGGGGTGTTAGTCACGATACGCGATCGGTCGTTCTACCGATGGTGCTAAGTAATTTAGGAACGGCGATGATCGATCTGACGAACACCAGTCTCATATCGAACGAGGATCTGAAAAAATGTACGCCCAAATTCCAGTTAGTTAGACCCGATCCCGAACCGTTACCGTTGCCGTTACCAGATAATACGCAGTTGCAGTCCACATTGCCGAAAAAACCCCTACCGGGTGACTGGATTTTATAAAAGTAATGGGTGGTAAGACATGGACGAAATAATCTTATTACCATCTCCATCTCACGCTCGTTCACCCTCGAACGTTCACCGTTCGACATCGATGGCGTCCACGACGACAGAGAATAAAAACAAATCGGTATTACGCCACGCTCGTTCCGTAAAATTTTTTAACGATAAAAAAAACGGCATGTACAAAAAACAACGTCACAGCAAGACCGGTCGAATTCATTCGACTTTACCGACTCGTCCTTCACACGATACGGCCGATCACGAGAATTCCGCCGTCGCCACAAACGACAAGTCGACAAACGTGTTTTCGTCGAACGCGCACCACGGTGAGCGCGCTTTTCTCGCTTGTGTCACGTTCGTAATATCGGATGTCAGTTTGGTATTGACCGATCAATTCAAAAGGATATTCCCGTCGACGATGGATCTGTTGCTGCGTTTGAAGCGCGACAATTTCGTTGAATATTTCCACGATAATCACGTCGTTTTATATGCCAGCAACGAAACAGAAATTTCCCTAGCACGTAACCGTTTACCATCGTCGTCGTCGTCGTCGTCGTCGTCGTCGTTGTCGTCGATCTTCGAGTTTGACCAATACGTGACCGCCACAAAGTACGATTGCATCAACGATCGACCGATTTTAACCCTACGCAAACATCTATTCCGTAACGGCCGGTCGTCGTTACTGGCCGGTCCGATGGTTTTGATCGCAAAATCGACCGATAACAATAATAACGTCAATCAATACGATATCGTGAAAGATATACGACGTTACTACGAATATGACACGAATCACACGCACGTCGTAGATGTCGATCGTGAAAGTTTGCTACGCGACATAGCCGTCCAACTGTCCACGCTGATGAAATTTGACAGACAATAAAATAAATATTACACACTAACGAATATGTACTTTTTGTTCTCTACACCCAACGAAAAACCTTTCTGCGTTTCAACTAACGATAACATCGAGTCGAACAATTATAAACGAACAAGTTATTCAGTCTATTTTTAGATGTACGTGTAGACGTGACAATAACACATATAAACGTATCACGTTACGTGAAGTCACCTGACGATATTCTTGTCAATTTTCAGTATAAAAGGCAGCTGCTGGCACATAGCAGTCAGTATTCGATCAGTATCATCCGACTTTGAAACATCGAATCGTGTATTCCGCGTCATCATGAATATTTCCAACCGTACAGTGATTGAGCGTTTTTTAAATATAATCCAAGAATTAAAATTGAAGGAGTCCGAGCATATCGATACATCTGAGGCGACGAGGATGACGGAGAAAGAGAAACGTAGCGAGGCACGATCGGAAGGGTGCATCCAAAAAAACAGCGATCTCGTCGACGAAGCTGTGTTATGCGAAACGAAAAAAATAGAGGGCGATATCGGTATGTGGTCGTCGGACTCGTACACAAAGAAGGAAGAAGACGTTCGAGCGTGGCAAGATGCGTTGTATGGAGAAAATGGAAATCATGATATGGAACAATTGTTCAAGTCGTGTAAGAAAGGCAGCTATACGGATCTTGTCGACGCCATCTACTTTTTCGATACAGAATATCAGAACCAGGGCGAAAATACGATATATTTGGCGGTGGCGATGACGCGTGACGGATACACCACGCATCTGAACGGGGCGCCGTACAATTTGTGCAGCAGGAAGAATATCTCAGAGTTGGAAGAATTGGGTAATCTGAAAACCGTCAAAGAAAATCAATATATTCGCACGATCACGAATAAGCGTTCGGGTATGTGGGAGGATAAGACGAAGGAGGTATCGCCAGCTGTGATTGTCGACAACATCTACCGGTCGTTCTTATCGCGTCGCTATACGTCTGACCCTATCATCGTGAGCTGGCGCGATTCAAACGATACGGATTTTTTCGACGGACACATTCACACCAACAATAGCGACAGACTTACGGTGGACGTGGGTGGTGAATTTGCGAAAATCGAATGGTGTGCCATGATGGGATTCAAACGCGGTAAATTCGTTCGGTACGAATTATATCGTTTACCTGGAAAACGTATGATATGGTCGCACACGGTCGAAATTACCAATCAGTATTTCGTCGACAAGACTCACTTCACGTTCAACGATTACCACCGCGTATTAGGCTGTAGGGATAATCATGGGAAGTATGACGTTGAACAGTGCTGTGCTAACAACAGTAAAAAATTGAAATGTATATTGAGCAGTGTACTATATTCGTTTGTTCGCAAGGAATAAAAAAAATATATTTTCAACATGTTTTATTTTATTTCGCTCCCTGCTTATGTAAGTAATGGCTCCCAAAGACAAGCACGGTCGTAGTTACGAATCGGCCAACGATCGTGTATTGAATCGCGTTAACCTAGACGATGCGTATTCCTATTCCATAATGAACGTACTACGATCGTACGTAGATCAATCGGACCAGAAGCAAGCGCTTCTTTGTCGTCACGTACCAGCAGAATTGAAAGTTTCCCTGATAAAAGCTATCGAAAAGGGATCGTCGAGCGACGTGACGAATTTATGTCTACTTTGCAAGGACATCGATAAATTTTCTAGAGAGCAAATGTTCTATCAAGGGATCGTAATGCAATTTGTTGATCACGTAAAACCGACGGACTGTTCTCCCTTCTGGCAATCTATCATAAGCAAATTTCAGAATCGTTTGTCTACCATTCAAGATCGAGACGTGACGATGTTTATCGCGAAATCGCATTATATACGATCGTTGTCCGCGTCGGGCGTGTCTGTGGGCGACGATAAGATCACGACATATCTGGATAATATTCTGAACGTGGTCAACGGGACGTACAAACCAGATTTTCACAATTCCATCTTCAAACATAGCGTAAAGAATATTTTTCAGAACGTAATCGTGTCCTTTGCCGATTTCGTGGTGACAAATATCGATTTATACATCGGTGACCAACGGCAAGCGTCACCTTCGGACACCGTTGATAATACGACGGACGAAGATAATATTATCGTATCTCAATTTTTGAGCAAGCGAGTCGAAACGACCGATTGGAGAAATAAATTAAACGATATTCGTACGAACAATCCGATTAACGTGACGAACGCTACGCGAAATTACGAGAACGATGATTACGACGACGGTGTGCGGTTTCCTTCCTCGCCACCATCGTTATCTTCGTCGTCGTCTACGTCGTCGTCGTCGTCGTCATCATCATCGACTAACAAAACGGTAATAATTCATAGAGAACGTGATTTGATGTCACCGATACCGTCACCTTTGTTATCGCAGTCGTCGTCGTCGTCGTCGTCGTCGTCATCGTCGACTAACGAAACGGTGATAATCCATAAAGAACATTGTAAATTGTCACCGATACCATCGCCTTCGTTGTCTTCGGCATCATCATCATCATCATCATTATCAACGTCGTCTTTCACGTATCATAGAAGTGCCGGAGAATTCATCGTCGACGCTGATGTCATACAACGAGACAATGATGATGATGATGATTACGATCGTGCCGATGAAGATAACGATAGTTGTAAAGACAACGATAGCAGCGACGACGACGACGACGACGACGATGACGACGATAACTTGTTCGTTACGTTACCGTCGATCGTAATCACACAGAACGATACGAAGAACGATCCGTATTTATTGTCTAGTTCATTTGTCACGACTGGGGACGATGAAATAGTCGAAGAACGCGACGGTCACGACGAGTCGTTCATGTTATCGTCGTGTCAACCGCCAACACCCATATCCAAGTTGAACGATTTGTTCGATATCGAAATATCGGTCGACGTGACGCCGCAAATAGACGACAGTGAACGCGCATCGACAGAAAATGAAGTATTGTCGAATAACGATAGCGAAAACAACAAAGACAACAACAACGACAATGACGAAAAAACCGATTCGGAAACGGCGACTGCGGTGGTAGTGGTGGCGACGGCGGGGGTGGTGGAGGAGATCGCCGTAGACAATAGTTGTTGATCGATATCTCCGTCTGACAGAACGAACATCGACACGGTTCGGTGTGCTCGTGATATCTACGATGACGAACAACCGATCGTACGGAAACGTTATTTTCCGCTCGCTAGATTCGGAATCTAGACGGTTCGTCCGTGAAAATGCCCAGAACGACGATGATATGGTATTACCGTTGTGTACGTTCGTGACACAATTGAAAGCGAACGGACGGTCACAACCTCGATCAAAAATATTAAACGAACGCCAATTGAAAACTATACGAGAATGTTATCATCTTACGATTCCGGAGCCGGGCACACCGTTCGGTATATTGTTGTGCAAGACGTTCCTAGAGCCCAGACAACAGGACAATTTCGACATTAAACGACCGAAATTGTTCAACGTCGAAGAAGGAACCAGTACGGATTTCTACTCGAACGATGCCTGGATGGATCCCGTCGAAAAATTCATGTCCATCGCGAAAACGGAAATGTTATTATCGATGAAGAAAAATGCCACAATTTACATGTCGTTCTTATTGCGAACGTCAACGATTCGCACCGTCGACGATTTCAAACGTAACATCGTCGAATACATCCTTCCGTATACCATGTGCGTACGTCTGATGAACGTCGAACCGTCGTCGGAAACACCTCCGGCCGCTATCGCATCTAGACAGAATTTCTATTTCGTCGTATACGTTCTACCGAAAATGGAAACCAGTTTCCTACTTCGAATATATTCCATGCCAATTTTATCGTTACAAACGGAAGAGCAAACGGCGAACGACGATACGACTACAGACTACGAGCCCGACGTGACGACGTCTCGGCTGCGTCTAATTTTCACTAGCAACCGATCATATTTCAACGATAAACACGTGAACGTAATGAATTCGATGATATTTCTATATTGTTTCATTACCGACCGATACAAGCCCGACTTTGAAAATATCAGCGACGACATTACAAACTATATGGTAAAACTCGTTTCGATGATTAGTTACGAAATTGGAGGTTATTCGTTGAAACGTAACGGATTGGCAAAAAGTGGCGTCGGTCCGCTGGCATTCGTCATATCCGAAGCGGGTCTGATAGAAACGCCCAAGTTCACCGGAACGGCCGATTATCCGAAAAACGACGGGAATCCCGATGAAACGATACCGTCGTCGTCGTCGTTATCGTCGCTAGCCAAGAAAACGTTCCTGATCGAGAGTTATTTCGAAAGAATATTTGTCAATTTGCCCCTGAAAATGGGACTTTTGAACGATGAAATGCAATTATTTCGAAACTAATAAATGATAATAATAAAACTACAAGCTTTTCAATAATACATTTATTATAATAATATAGATTTGAACTGTCCGAGAGTTCTGAATCGAGTGACCATAACATAAATGTGTTGTCCGTCGGCACCGGTACAGTCCAGGTAGCCGTCTTCTTCGATCGTCAGTCCCTGACTTTGATATGCATTTTCGATACAACTCAGATGTATCGGAAAACCCACGTGCTTGATCGGTGCTTTGTTGTATTGGATTCGTCTATCTACCGCTCCCGATCCGGGATACATGCGATAATAACGATCGATCGATTCGTCCAACATAACGATACTCGTCAATTCACCATCGTCCGACGAGTATTCGAGTTTTATCAATTTCAATACGCTACCACTCGGTATTTTCGTAGCTCCCATGAAATTTGTCAACAAAGTGTACGAGAATCCCACCGCTAAATGGGTGAAATGTTGTCGCACGGACGACTGATAACGAACGATATATTTGCTTAGTATATTTACGTCGAATCGCTTGGACAATTGTCGAAATAGCGAATCGATCAATTCCCGGGTTATATCGTAACATTGTCTGTTCGAAACGACAAGAATTCTAAACGGTACTTTGAAATTCTTAATGGGTACACAATCGTCCCGCGATACGTTGTCCTCGCATCGTTCGATCATCTTCACGTACGTATCTACCAGTTCCGTGATATCGATCGATCTGATAGTGTTAATTTTATTATCGTTCACGAAACGTTTTAGTAATTCCTTTCGACTGTCCGCGTCTTTATTTCTATCCATATCGACGATGAATCGTTGTAGCTCGGAATCTTCAGACGAACGCATCAACTTACTCAATTTATATTCAAACACTCGATTCGATCCCAACAATTGTTTTGCGAGAATCACATTAGATGGCGGTAAAGCGCTATAAGTCAATTGTTCACCGCATTTGGTCAGATCAACGTTGTCGCCATAGACCCGGCCATTCCTCGTTTGTACCTGAACGTCGTTCACGAACGTATATCTTGTATCGTTTCCACTCGTTCGACGTTCGCCCCGCGTAATCGTCTCCTGGCTACATGCACCCTCGTCGCTGTATGCGTATTCGTCGGTGTTCGTTTCGTCCAGATCGTAATTTGAACTGCTCACCGTATCGAAATCGATCGGACCGCACTGATTTTCGTCACCGCACAGAATAACGATCGTATTGTGCGACGATTCGCCCAATAATTTCAGTAGGACGAGGAAAGCGGGTGGCGACATCATCGTGTATTCGTCAACGACACACACGTAGAATTCGTCGTTTTTCGGTCGAACCATTTTCACACGTTTCTTTCTGCACTGACGTTGTTCTTCTAACAGTAACTCGCAAAAATCTAGGTAGCGAGTATCCGGTGTGAATTTCATCTGATTAACGCTTCGTCCGATAGTTTTGGCCAGCG
This sequence comes from Endomychus coccineus, assembly GCA_958510875.1. Classification (NCBI taxonomy): domain Eukaryota; kingdom Metazoa; phylum Arthropoda; class Insecta; order Coleoptera; family Endomychidae; genus Endomychus; species Endomychus coccineus. Next base: position 47,958 of record CAUEHT010000082.1, read on the forward strand.
TTGACATTTGTACGCAGTGGTGCATCGAATCTGGCGACGTCTGATGAACCAAACCACCATTATATGCAGCGTGATATTTGCACGTATCCTTGTAGAAATTGCACAGTAGCAAATGTTTCAATGTGACATAATGAAAAGTACCGTTCACGTGTTTTTGTACGTATTTCAATAATTGGGTCTTCCCCGTCCCACCTAATCCGTACAACCGAACCACCGTAACGCGATTCTGCTTGTTATACAGATAGAACGGCGAAATGCGATAAGACGATGAACGGCTATTGTACTGTATCTCTTCGTCTTCACTGCCATCCGTATCGGATCGAACGTATTTCCCGTCGAACGTTTTCGGTCGTTTCGTTCTGGTGTCAAACAAGAAAATTCCTTCCCGTTTTACACAAGATGTTGGGAACGCCGAAGTAAAAATATTTTTTTTTTCGTCATCGTTACCATCATCACGTTTATACAATTCACCGATCGAAATTGTATTCAACAAATTCGCAAATCCTCGTTGTTCGTCGTTCAACGTACACCACGATTCACATTCTGCATTAACGTTCCCCGACAAACACGCCATCATTTTACAACCCGGCACTACTTCACGCGTATCATAATTTTTATCTAAAAACCATCGTACGTCGTCTGCATAGTTCCAATGGCAAGAACATCGCGGACGATTTTCACCCACCGGCTCGTTTAGCCATAAATTTACAATTTCGTATTTTTTATTTTGATACGAGAAGACTTTCACAACTTTCGGTAGTCTCGACACAACGTTATCGCAGTCTCTTTCGATCGTATTGTTCTCGATCGATGATGATGATGATGATGATGTCGTCGTCGTTAGCGTATTTTGATCATCGTCGCAGACAAAAGTGAACGTTTCAGCCATAACGAAGAATAAACGAATACATCGGTGACTGTACATTATAACGATATATATATACCACCACCACCACCACCACCACCTCCCTGTTCGGACGACGGTGATGTGCGAATTTACATATGATCGCGTTGCATGGTTTTGTCAAAGCGACACCTCAATTTCCTAAGAACGTTCGTTTCCCTCGCGTGATTAACATCTCTATCGACGATCTTGTCCACGTCGGGATCCTCTGCTGCCGCCAACCAACGATAATCGATATAAGCATCGGTAAGAGCCCACCATTCGTCGTTCAGACATCCTTCGTGTGGCGTACACAAAATGCTATGTATTAGATTCCCTTTGCCGAAAACGTTATAGCAAGGCGTGGATGCGGTCGTATACATCTTACACGCGTCGCCACATCTCATGCGACGAGGACGTTTCCGACTCGAGCCGTTTCGTTGATACGATATTCGTATACCGTCCGAATCGAGGGAGTTACAGAACAGCGCGTACATTAGTTTCTGGATAGCACTATAGAATTGGATCGATTCCGTATCGAATTCGATCGGTCTCAATAATTGCCATTTGTCCGAAGTTATTCTGTTTATCAGTACGTCCAACGAACTGTTTTTCGTCGGCCATATATACGGTTTATTCGGAGCGGTGAGAGATCCGCCGACGTTCGAATGTAACTTGTTGACAACTTTTTCCAACCAGAATCGTTTGAAATTGTACACGACGTTCCAATATTCGACCGTGTTACTCACTACGTACGATAAAATATGCGAATAATCTTGCAAAGCGTACGGCGTCGACTCGATCACACATCGATTGGTGTTCATGTAATACGAAGAAACTAGTATCGAATCTATAACTTGTTCGTCTGTACTTTCGAACAGAGGTATCCCCGTCGAAGGATCGACACTATATTTAGTCGCTTCGTATCGATGATAATACAAAATCGATGCATTTTCTTCTCCGTTACTCGTCTGAGATTTCACTGGGTACACGTTACAAACGCGACGACCGATATTTCTCCTATATTTCTTATCATATTTTTCGTTCCCCAATACACGGGTGTATCTGTTTCTATCGTTGTTGTCGTCCTCGTTGTCTTCATTCGTATCGCTATTATCACCGTGATACGATTCGCACGAATACGGACAGACGTTTACTTTGGACATCAGTCTTATTGTGCAGATCGAAGAAATCCATCGGTGGAATTTGGATTCAACAAATTTCACTCCAGACAAAACTGTTTCTCGACGATTCGTTAGAAGTGGAATTACATCGAAAAAATAAAACATTCGTTGATACACGGAAGGATATATTTCAAGAACCACGTTCTAACCCATTAACTGCCAACGTGGCCGTCATGAGATACGAATTTCACCCTTATGCAAGACATAATTTTGAAATTCCGTCAAACGAACAAATTCATCTGACGTTTTACAACGATAATCGATTAATCCGAGACCAACCAAAATGATGTTACGCGCAGCATTGACGTCACGATTCCAAACGATTTTACATTTTCGGCAAATTTGAAATCTATGATCGTGACGTCGTCGTCGTCGCTTCGTATCGTCTCTATTTACGGTCGTGTTTTTAGGTGGCAAAGGCATTTTACCGAAACATTTCGAACAAGATTGTGTAGTCAAATACTCATCCACACATATAACGTGACATTTATCGCGTCGACGATGAAACGCTCGTTTGAGCATTTCGACGGCGGGTTTTTTATTTCTGCCATAACTGATTTTTTTTTTCAGTGTTCCATCTCCAAAACAAACCAACACGGAATTATCATCATCATCATCATCATCTCTGGCGGGCAATAGCTGATCTACCAACTTATCTTCAGCTGCACGCCGTGAAATGTACGAGTCCCAGCTCAAGCGCGTATATTTCCGCGTATCGTAAATTTCGCGACCAGACGCTAAGAAATTCAGTCTGTACAGAATGTACTCCACATGAGAGTTGAAATTAGAACCACACTTCGGCGAAACAATTAATTTTTTCCCTATGTTTATACTTTCGCGATATTCAAGCAGGCGTTTTTCAAAGTTTCCCGACATTTTTTTCCGTTTACGTCGTCGAGCACGTTCTTTACAAAAATGTTCTTTGAACGTGGCCGATTTCAACACGAAATTGGTTTCTGTTCGAATTTCCTTATCGATATAGCACGCACCGATATAATTAACGACCCCCGGATCGATTCCCAAATATTTAGTGAAGTTGGAATTAACCACTGTAGTCTCGGGTTTTATGTTCGTCTTCTTTCGCTTCTTCTGCGGTTGTTGAATTGTTGATCGCTCATATCTATTCATCATGATGGAACAATCGATTCCATTGGTGGAAAAACTCATGGCAAATGAAGTCCGCTGCTTGTGGGGCTCGATCTGCATAGTTGTGTCGTCGAATTTGCCGTAAACTGAGTGAAATAGATCGAAATATTGCCACCAATATTTTGGAGTTTCATTCGTGAACTCGGAAGCGTTAGATTTGTTCGGTAGCAATTTTGTACTACTCAATAATTCTTTCAACGCCATAGCGTTATAAAGCAAATGTTTTCTGCCAGACGAAAATATAGGAAACGCCGAAAAGGATTTCATCTTTCTCTCTTCGAACCATCGTCCCAACTCGAAAGTGATCGGTACCAAACTCCACCAGTCATTTTCGATATTAATGAATTTCTTGTGATAGTCGAATCGAAAATCTTCTAGAAATTCTGCAACTTCTCGGCTGTGGGCAACGTGACGTGGTACGAAGGCGAACAATTCGTCGTAAACTATCGTCTTCCATTCGTAGTGTTTTCGATCACATTCTTTCTTGTATTTTTCATAGAAATATCGGACGAGTCGATCGTAAAAATGGACCGTGATGCAATTTTTCATATTGGTTTCGTGTTGCTTGACACAGGAGTTAATGAGGAAGGATCGTAATCGGCCGTCGTATAATAGCGTTTTGTCTGGCCGCATAGCGAAATATTCTTCGTCCAACACAACGCGTTCTTTCCTCTGTCGTTTGCCCTGGAGATGGTAATAGAAATCTTGTAGGTGACTGATGGAAAATTGTCCGATCGGAAATTCGTTTCGATGTAACAATTTCGTATAATGAAAACTGACGTAGAGCGATGCTTCAATGGCCAGTTGAGAAATTTCCAAAACGTCATTTTCGATTCGTTGTCGCAACTCAGGATCTCGGCAAAACTTACGAAAACCGCGTTTTATCGTGAACGTCTCGGTACAAGTATTCACTGTGCTGAATCTATGTTTTTGCTTCAATATTCGATTTGCACACTTGGCCGAAGAAACGCGACTGTGATCTAATCCACCACATGTTTTGCACGGCATGTCGACTGAAACTGAATCGACATGTGTACCGCGGCCGTATTTATACGCTGGCGATTGGTGGGCGTTAACGTTTCGGTTGTTTCTCGTTCCGAACGTATTTTACATACATGAAATGGAATCGAACATATCCACTAACGACCAAAATTTATCGACTAACGACTTCAACGATACATAGTTTTATTAAACGTCGATAGAAAAGATAGAGTTGTCAACGTACCAGTTGTTCCTATTTCTGTACGTAATTCTCGTTCGAGAAATTAAATTGTGGAATATTTTATGAGGAAGAAACTTTGTCGGTCGAGATTCTCATCGAACGATTCGAAAAATGAAACTGTTGATCGCATAAGCGTGAAATTTGTATCTCATGACAGTCACGTTAGGAATAAATGGGTTAAAGTCGTTCCAGTGCTTGCGGGATGGGAGAAATTGAAAACTTTACCTGTTTTAAATTTTATTTATAATATTATGATTCTTTGAAATCCGGAACCTCTGTACAATCTTTGTATTTATTACTATAACTTTCCAACCCCCATTTACACATATCGCATTCATCTTGTGGTATTGGTGGTCCCTCCATGTGAGTTCGCCAATCGGGACGATTGAAATGAACGAAACATGGTAGTCGAACCATCAGTTTAAATTGCTTTGTATATTTTGATGGTATTTTATGCCATGCAAAAAGAATCTCCATAGAATCCGGTATTTTGAGTAGATACGATAACGGCAGAGCCGATATTTCGTCTTCTGTCAGTTCATATAATCGTTTATCCATGGTTTTCAAGCCAGGTCGACCGCTTCAACGTATCGGACTGATTGGACTATCCTTCACATGTTGCCTAGTTTTATAACCCATTAACGGCGAACGTGACCGTCATGAGATACGAATTTCACCCTTATGCAAGACATAATTTTGAAATTCCGTCAGATGCGATCCCGTTGAGGTAATGTAAAAAGCGCCATCTTTCGAAATATAATGCAATTCCGATGTGACAACTTGGTGAGCGCCACCTATCGAAAAGTTATATCAATTTGTTACAAAAAGCAGATGGACGCCATCTGGTAGAGTTCCCTTGAACTTCAAATCAACGTGTACAGTATCAAATCTACCATAGATGTCCTATGATTATCATGAAATTACTAAATCTGTAGATGGGGTGGGTTTAATTTTGTACAATCTAACCTCAATCGACTTCGCTCTCAGAACTCTGAATTGAATCTGATCAAAATTTTACCCCTTCTACCGTGATTTTCGTCAGAAATCAGTAGATTTTAGGATTTTTGTGACGTCAATTGGCTCTAGTCCAATGAGAATCGAGTATTCACTCAGCTGACCCCAAATTAACTATATAATCAGCAAGCTTCTCGCCCGCGATCCTAAACCTCCTTGACCAGAGTAAGAACAACGTAGTAGTAAGAAGGAGCAGGCCGTCGCGGAGGTTATATATATAATATATATATATAATATATATATATTATATATATAGGGGTGCAGGGGGTGCTATGGGGTACGTGGAGCCCCGTTGATTGTCTAGACTTAGCGCTAGCTTCTCGCGAGAACTGAAAGTTGCTTTCCACAATTTTCGTTGCCCCCGTGCTACGTCAAGTATACGTCACGTAACTGTGAGTCATCACTGCTGCAAAAGTTTTCGCAGCTCGAAGAAATCCGCCGGTGAGATTCCGTTTCAACAAATTTCATTCGAGGCAAAACTGTTTCTCGACGGAGCTAGTGCGCATGACGAGGAACTTTAAGTTTGGAGACTCGTTCGACGAGAGTTTCGTTCAAAGTTTTTGAAGCTCGAAGAAATCCACCGGTGAGATTTCGTTTCAACAAATTTCATTCGAGGCAAAACTGTTTCTCGACGGAGCTAGTGCGCATGACGAGGAACTTTAAGTTTGGAGACTCGTTCGACGAGAGTTTCGTTCGAAGTTTTTGTAGCTCGAAGATATCCACCGGTGAGACTTCGTTTCAACAAATTTCATTCGAGGCAAAACTGTTTCTCGACGGAGCTAGTGCGCATGACGAGGAACTTAAGTTTGGAGACTTGTTCGACGAGAGTTTCGTTCAAAGTTTTTGTAGCTCGAAGAAATCCACCGGTGAGATTTCGTTTCAACAAATTTCATTTTAACAATCAATCGTTCGACGAGAGATTGTAGGCGGACAAAGTTTGTAAATCGGAAAATATTTTACGATTTCATTTCTCCAACGAGATTCACGTTCAACGTTTTTGTAGCTCGCATAAATTCATCGGTGAGATTTCGTTTGAACAAATTTCATTTCAACAATCAATCGTTCGACGAGAGATTCTAGGCGGACAAAGTTTGTTCATCAGAAAATATTTAACGATTTCATTTCGAGAACGAGAGTTTCGTTCAAAGTTTTTGTAGCTCGAAGAAATCCACCGGTGAGATTTCGTTTCAACAAATTTCATTCGAGACAAAACTGTTTCATTCCTTGAACGAGAATTACGTTCAAAGTTTTGTAGCTCGAAGAAATCCACCGGTGGAATTTCATTTCAACAATCAATCGTTCGACGAGAGATTCTACGCGGACAATGTTGGTTCATCAGAAAATAATTTACGATTTCATTTCTCGAACGAGATTCGCGTTCGAAGATTTTACAGCTCGGAGAAATCCACCGGTGAGATTTCGTTTCAACAAATTTCATTCGAGACAAAACTGTTTCTCGATGGAGTTAATGCGCATGACGAGGAACTTTAAGTTTGGAGATTCGTTCCACGAGAGATTCTAGCGGACAACGTTGGTTCATCAGAAAATGATTTACGATTTCATTTCTCGAACGAGATTCGCGTTCGAAGATTTTACAGCTCGAAGAAATTCACCGGTGAGATTTCGTTTCAACAAATTTCATTCGAGACAAAACTGTTTCTCGGTGGAGCTAGTGCGCATGACGAGGAACTTATAAAATTGGAGATTCGTTCGACGAGAGATTCTAGACGGACAAAGTTTGTTCGTTAGAAAATATTTCACGATTTCATTTCTCCAACGAGATTCACATTCAAAGTTTTTGTAGCTCGCATAAATTCATCGGTGAGATTTCGTTTCAACAAATTTCATTTCAACAATCAATCGTTCGACGAGAGATTCTAGGCGGACAAAGTTTGTACATCGGAAAATATTTTACGATTTCATTTCTCCAACGAGATTCACGTTCAAAGTTTTTGTAGCTCGCATAAATTCATCGGTGAGATTTCGTTTCAACAAATTTCATTCGAGACAAAACTGTTTCATTCCTTGAACGAGAATTACGTTCAAAGTTTTGTAGCTCGAAGAAATCCACCGGTGGAATTTCAATTCAACAATCAATCGTTCGACGAGAGATTCTAGGCGGACAAGGTTTATTCATCAGAAAATATTTTACGATTTCATTTCGAGAACGAGAGTTTCGTTTAAAGTTTTTGTAGCTCGCATAAATTCATCGGTGAGATTTCGTTTCAACAAATTTCATTCGAGACAAAACTGTTTCATTCCTTGAACGAGAATTACGTTCAAAGTTTTGTAGCTCGAAGAAATCCACCGGTGGAATTTCAATTCAACAATCAATCGTTCGACGAGAGATTCTAGGCGGACAAGGTTTGTTCATCAGAAAATATTTTACGATTTCATTTCGAGAACGAGAGTTTCGTTCAAAGTTTTTGTAGCTCGAAGAAATCCACCGGTGAGATTTCGTTTCAACAGATTTCACTCGAGACAAAACTGTTTCATTCCTTGAACGAGAATTACGTTCAAAGTTTTGTAGCTCGAAGAAAGCCACCGGTGGAATATACACGAGATCACTGAGATCAGTGCTTGCGGGATGGAAGAAATGGAAGAAAACATTTTATCTAGCTTAAATTTTATTCGTAATGTTATACATTTATGGAATTCTTTACGAGTAACCCGGTTCTTTATTCATCGAAGCAGTTCTTCGATTATTAGTGTTATTGTTGTTGCTGTTGTGTGATAGAGTTTTGGAATTATTCGTCACTATACGGTGAATTTGTCGATTGTCGTTATCGGTGGACAGAGTATTAGAATAATCTTCATATAATTGGTCGAACTCGTCGTCTTCCGCCTCGTCGTCGGTCCAATTGATAATTTGCTCGTCGTCGCGACGTATCATTGCCCAGAGATCCTCCCAGCCTGGTCTGTCGTATACAGGAGGAACGTGTTCTTTTGGTCTTTTTTTCACCACTCGCTTTCGATAGGTTTCGCTAACACTTGCCGGTTGTGACATTATTTCGATTGAACGATTGAAAAGTAACTGACATTCTTGGTCAGCACGCTCGCATTATATACCAATTCGAATTTCACCCAAATGACATCTATGAATAATATTACAACTAAATATTGTTTCATTCCTCGAACGAGAGCTACGTTCAAAGTTTTCTTATATACGCGTTGTTACCCCACTCTATCTGTAAATTTTTCAATACACCTTTCGTGTGACTGTAAAAATAGATCCAACGATACAAGAAAACGCGCATATAAGCCTCACAGTAATTTTCGATGACTCGATAATAAAATTCAGAGACATCTATCGAAATGTAATGCAATTTCGTCAGAGTAACGTAAAAAGTGCTATCTTTCGAAATATAATGCAATTCCGATGTGACAATTTGACGAGCGCCACCTATCGAAACGTTATATCCATTTGTTACAATAAGTAGATGAACGCCATCTGGTAGAATTCTCTTGAACTTCCAATCAACGTGTACAGTATCAAATCTACCATAGATGTTTTATGCATGTCATGAAATTACTAAATCTATAGATGGGGTGGGTTTAATTTTGTACAATCTAACCTCAATTGACTTCGCTCTCAGAACTCTGAATTGAATCTGATCAAAATTTTACCCCTTCTACCGTGATTTTCGTCAGAAATCAGTAGATTTTAGGATTTTCGTGACGTCAATTGGCTCTAGTCCAATGAGAATCGAGTATTCACTCAGCTGACCCCAAATTAACTATATAATCAGCAAGCTTCTCGCCCGCGATCCTAAACCTCCTTGACCAGAGTAAGAACAACGTAGTAGTAAGAAGGAGCAGGCCGTCGCGGAGGTTATATATATAATATATATATATATTATATATATAGGGTGCAGGGGGTGCTATGGGGTATGTAGGGCCCCGTTGACTGTTTAGATTTGACGCTAGCTCCTTGCGAGAGCTGAAAGTTGCGTTCCACGATTTTCGTCGCCCCCGTGCTACGTCACGTATACGTCACGCGATGACGAGTCGTCACAACTGTAAAAGTTTTTGCAGCTCGAAGAAATCCACCGCTGAGATTTCGTTTCAACAAATTTCATTCGAGACAAAACTGTTTCTCGGCGGAGCTAGTGCGCATGACGAGGAACTTTAAGTTTGGAGACTCGTTCGACGAGAGATTCTAGCGGACAAAGTTTGTTCATCAGAAAATATTTTACGATTTCATTTCGCGAACGAGATTCACGTTCCACGTTTTTACAGCTCGAAGAAATCCAACCGGTGAAATTTCGTTTCAACAAATGTCATTCGAGACAAAACTGTTTCTCGATGATGCTAGTACGCATGACGAGGAACTTATAAGTTTGGAGATTCGTTCGACGAGAAATTCTAGGCGGACAAAGTTTGTTCATCAGAAAATATTTTACGATTTCATTTCTCGAACGAGATTCACGTTCCAAGATTTTGCAGCTCGAAGAAATCCACCGGTGAGATTTCGTTTCAACAAATTTCATTCGAGACAAAACTGTTTCTCGATGATGCTAGTACGCATGACGAGGAACATATAAGTTTGAAAATTTGTTCGACGAGAGATTCTAGCGGACAAAGTTTGTTCATCAGAAAATATTTTACGATTTCATTTCTCGAACGAGATTCACGTTCAAAGATTTTGCAGCTCGAAGAAATCCACCGGTGAGATTTCGTTTCAGCAAATTTCATTCGAGACAAAATTGTTTCTCGATGGAGCTAGTGCGCATGACGAGGAACTTGTGAGTTTGGAAATTTGTTCGACGAGAAATTCTACGCGGACAAAGTTTGTTCATCAGAAAATATTTTACGATTTCATTTCTCGAACGAGATTCACGTTCAAAGATTTTGCAGCTCGAAGAAATCCACCGGTGAGATTTCGTTTCAACAAATTTCACTCGAGACAAAACTGTTTCATTCCTCGAACGAGATATACGTTCAAATTTTCTGTAGCTCGAAGGAATCCACCGGTGCGATTTCGTTTCAACAAATTTCATTCGAGACAAAACTGTTTCTCGATAACGCTAGAGTGCATGACGAGAGACATATTAGTTTTTCGAACGAGAATTACGTGCGAATCACACGCGCTAGTAACAGTAAGAAATGCCAGAAATATCCCGTTCGTGTTGTTCGCGTTGGTGTAATATATTCTCGATTATCTCGTCTGAGCGTTTGAAAGCGAATTCGATTAGATTTCGGTTGGTAAAGAAGAGGAATTCAAACGCTAATTCGAACGTCGACGTTTCTTCGCTCATCGCGTACCGTGACAATATCTACGACGACGATGGAAACGATCTGTTAGAATTGATGATGACGAAAGGGAACGGTTCGCGGTATGCCAACGAATCGGCGTATAAAATGTTCTGGACTTGGTGGTTGTTACGATGTAAACATAATATCGGTGCCATGTATCCCGATGACGTCGATCGTCTGATGAAATTTTTCGAGAGCACGACAGAATGGTCGGATCGTGGAGTAGTTCGCGTAGACAAAGACGACGGAACGATCGTCGATGTGCCCGTTGAAATGTTGTCACTATTACAAGACGATAATCGTGACGCGGATACAACGACGTCGCTCGCATCATTAGGATCACCTATAAATATACATAACTGTGTATTCTATATGGTCAGTAGTTTATTATTCATTGTGCTGTGCATATCGCATATGTTGGCTAATTTTTCGCTCGACGAAAATAAAGTTACAGGCCGACGTACGACAAACCGTCATCGTCGAAATTAATTTGGTGATAGTCGCATCCCTACCTTCACCTCTACCGCTAATATTGTCTAACGACATGTCGAACACTAACACGCAAGACGAAACGATCTGTAATTCTCCAAGTGATACCGTCGTCGATTGTTCGATTGGAACGTTGAAATTGAACAGTATATTGAAAAAGTTCCCGAAAGTCGATTATAAGCGATATCTTCTGGACGGCGTATTACGACAATTGGACGTTAACGATGGGGAGCTGACGAGTCGTGGAATCGCACGGATTCATATGATAGTTTCGGACGATGCCAAGACGAAGTTTACAATTTCCCACGAAAATTACGAAACTCTGATTCGAGCGATCGATGTTCCACATAATTGTAGCGTCGTAATATCGTACGAACTAGTTCATCGATTGGTGTTCGTTTTCGATTGTATCGAGTGCAAGAAAAAATCACAGACTCGAGAGGCGCGGTGCGAATCCCAAAAACACGTGGAATTTATATGTGAGGTGGTGAGAAGAATGTTCGAGAAAATTTTACATATACGATACGTGGGAACGGTCGTTATAACCGTTGGGAAAACGCACGGCTTTCATATGATATTTCACGATGTGAACGTCGATCGGTGTATGTACCATCATTTGCTGTACGCATTAATACGCACGTTGAATCGAGTACGAGCCAAGACGAGTTCTTCGGAGGAATTAGATTTATTTTTGAACGAATCGTGTACCTCGTTCGTACTGCCGTACGGTCGAAATCACGCCGATACGTTTTTCCTGTACAACTTCGATACGTCCACGCTCACATCTGCAGATAAAAACGATATAACAGACGTGGATATTTTATCACCGATCCCAAAATACGTATACCCATTCTACAGTTTGAAATATACGAACGACGGAACGGACGCGACAAAATGTTCTCAATATCAACGTAATTCGTCGCAAGAAGAAATCGTGTGGTGTGGCTTCGACGGAGAATTTCGTTTCAAATTTCAAAAGAAATATTTTCTCGATAAAGAATGTATGGAAATACACAGCAATCGCAGAGAGATAGAATCGTATCGAGACGATATTCTATACACTATTACACCGAATCGAATGATCAATCGTAAGAAAACCTTTTGTCGCTGGTTGTTTGTCGAAAATTACGAAGAAGTGATGTCGTCGATGTCGTCCCATAATCTCGAATATTCCAACTCTAACGATAACGACGACGACGACGACGATCTCATCGCTTCGAATTCCACGAGTATATCGAACGAGATGTCCATCGACGAGAATACTAGGACGGAAAGATGTCAGCGGAAACGACGACGACGACAACAACAACAAGTTGAGCAGCAGACCACCGTTTCACCGTGCGATGAAGATATCATAGAAAAAGAAGAAGAAGAAGAAATGTCACGTAAACACGACGTGGCTCTGCCTTATTTCGACGAGAAAACAGACTTGAAAAATGCCAATAAGGGCGTTAGAACGATTATTGGCGCTGCCGGTGTCGCTTCATCGTCATCCGTCCCAACCGTAACCGTCACCGGTCCCGAACGTGTTGTAGAAAAACGAGGTAATATCGATATATTGGAGGGTCATTTTAAGTATACCGACGAGAAGGGATACGAAAATACGAATCGTGTGTTTAGCATGATCACCGATTTGAGTTACGTTCGTAATACGATCTACGAGTGTGATATCATCAGCGAAGATATGTGGCAAATATTGTTGATCGAATATTTCGATAGAACGTTGTCGGATCGTTACGTTATGGTACTTTTCGATTATATTATAGCGAACGCGAACAGCCATCGGTATTCCGGTCGTCGTAACGGGGACGACGGTTGTAGAAATGACGACGACGACGACGACGACGACGGCGACGGCGGTGGCGACGATGAAACCGACGAAAGCGAACGATACACCGAACAAGTTAAGTTGGAGAAAATGAAAATCCTCATTAACGAGTGCATCAAGTGGAACATGATTACGGGTGTATTGAGCGATATTTATGGAACTTACGTATCCATCATGACCGACATAAATCGACAAGAGCAATTAGACGAACCGTATGGTCGTAAAAAAGATAAAAGACAGAACAGATGGAGGGTGCGCGACCGAGCGAACGATCTCCCGACTTTCCAATTCGACATCGGTTACGATGAAACGAACAGCGGATTGGCGAAATTGAAACATACCAATTACAACGTGTTTTCGTTTTGTGCGTCCTTAATGTATCATCACGAAACATCCATACATCCGACACAGTTGCAAGCCTACCTATATTACTATAATTATATACCGGAAGATACGATGAACAAATTGATGTCAGAATTTAGCGACAGCACCGCTATGATATCGTTCGTGATCCAATTTGCCTGTGTCAAATTCACGGCGAGTTCTAGAGATCCGTTGTCGCTGTGGGCACCGGCCGAATTGTTCAAAACACATTTTCCTCGTTATTTGTACGTCGACAAGGATGGTGCTACGACGACATCGAATAATTCGGCCGGCGATGCTAACGACACCTTCGGAAATTTCAACAGTTTTAGCGGAAACAGGACCGAAGAACTGAATTCGAATGTGACCGATAGCAGTAGCAGAAAACGAAAATGTCCACCACAGAACGATAAGAAAAAGAACGCAAAAAAATCCAAAAAAATGACGACGGTCAATAGAGATCTGTTGACGATGTTCAAAAAATACTATTGGCGTCCGTTTACGTTGAACGGCATACCGTACATGTATAACGGCACAGAATTCGTTAACGTGCACACGGCATACAAAACTATTACCGACAAAATCGGTTGTAGTCAATCCGCTTTGCAAGATATCTTCAATGCCAAACCGTTCGACCAGAAACACGGTAGAAATTACTTGTATAGGACCAATCACGTATACGACGAAATAAAAACTCCGGCTTACTTTAACGTGGTGCTGAAACTCAGAGAGATCACTTGTGGCGGTTCGCAATCGTTGTTGATGCGAGAATATCCGATAAAAGAAGTGGGACGGGCGGACGTGTCGATCTACGATACCGTGGTGGACGGAATGCGTGCTCTGATAGACATGGAAGCGGACATCGATCGGTCGTCTTTACGATTCGTCATGACGCAGCCGGTAGTACCGTTGGTTATCGAAGAGAACAACGACGTACGAGATTTTTTCGATTCGAAAACAGCCGGTCATATTTCGTTGAATATCAAAGATTACAGGATGTGTGTAGATCTGCTCGGTAAGAAACCGCACAAAGATATCGAAGTATTCCTAGACGGGATCTTCACCGAATCATCATCATCATCATCATCATCATTGTCATCGTCGAACTCCAGACAGAACGAACATATAAGAAATTTCGCCAGAATCAATTGCATCGTACAAAGTATCGTCGTCAAAGCGATCAACGCTAAAATAGTGACTAGCGAAGAACTGGACGTTAGTCAAGTGGTGCACGCGATTTTCGATAGGCGATCATCGATACAATTGGGATGGACGACTTTCGAGAAACGATCGAGTCATCCCACTTACGTTCCACCGATACGAAGAAACGAATATCTTCTTTCTCGTCAAACCACATCCACTACGATTTTACCTCTGCTCAATAACGTCGAACGTAATTACTCCAATCAGATATATACCAAAGGTGACTTGTGTCGTGACATCGCAGCCATCCGGGGAATCGTAGACGTTCGCACCCGATTAAAATGGCTTACGAAGAAAAGACAATTTTCCGCGTCTACTACTACTACTACTACTACTACTACTGCTGCTGCTGCTGCTGCTAGCACTACCGTTGGTCACGATTCGTCTCGGTCGAAACATACGACAGCTACTGGGATAGATACGCTCGGCTCGGACTTTTGCCGGCGTATGTCTTCAGCGTTACGCGACAACGAAGAAAACGATAACGATAACGTAGATAGCAAAGAAGACTATTTATATCGTGATTATGCCGTACGGAAAGGATCGTCGACTACTCTCCACCCGCAATATACCGACGACGATAATAATAATAATAATACCAATCAGAAGAAACTCTCGTCCAATAAACATATGATGCAATCCAAAGTGAAATCTTTAGCGATATTGTCAAGTTTACGTACGACTTTCGCCAAGATCATGAAAGAATTCGATTCGCGTACGATGACTAATATCGCCGAATGCGCGGTACGAAACAAAAAATCGTTACCGTTCCGATTAAAGTTGATATGTTTCATAGTGACGGTTCACATGTATAAACGTTTACCGAAATGGACGGTGTTCGATATTCCATCGTTCGCCGATTTGATACAGGCTGTGAATAGTGACGACGACAACGACGACGATAACGGGGACGAACGCGATAACGATAAAAGTGGAAACACCGGAGAGGAAGAGTCGTCGTCGTCGTTCATCTGGGGATTAGGTCGCCGTCGGCGTCGCTCGAACCGTCGATCCGTCCTACCGGCCAGTATACTGAGTTGGATAGAAAACGGGCGATACGACGTGATACGGTGGTTGTACGAGCAAGCGGAAATTCTTTTACCGTACGCTTTTTACGTGGGATCACGAAACGAACGCCGTGACGACATATTGAAACGTTACGTCCTATCGCATCCGAATCGATACAAACGAGCCAATTACTATTTACAACAAAATTCCGAAGAAGTGAAATACGACTATGTATTACTCACGTTAACGTACCTATTCTATTTATGTTCGTTCGATTTCGGTACGTTAGATTTAATGCTAAAGTTGATTCTAAGCATCGAATTTCCCGGACAATGGTCCAAGTTGTGTACCATAGTTTGCGGTCATAGGCACGGAGGTAAAACTAAATTGCTCGACATATTGCGAGAGTACGGCCGTACTTCGGCTTCGGCAAAAGAACCGACGGACACGAACAAGGAAAACCAACCGGCCATGCTGATGTACGTGACGAACATGATGTTGGTTCAGGACGAGATTGCGACGTTCACGAGCGGCTTCAAGAAAGTCATATCGGAAAGTAAAATCGAGTATAGAAATAACGTGGGCAATGTGTTCGCGGCCATCTACGCCCTATCGAAGTTGTGGTACACGTGTAACGATCCACCATCGTGTCCGTACGATTCGGCCGTGGTCGAGCGTATTCTTCACATCAAAGTCGATTTTTGGCACGACAACATCACCGAACCCGAAGTTGCTCAGTTCCGATATTTCAACAGTAAAGAACGAGAAGCCATCTATAAATATTGTTTCCACAACAAATCCAAACTGGTGACCAATAGCGTTATCAACAACGAAGGATCCTTACCGTTCGTGTTCTTCAATCGAGAAACGAAAATTTACGTGTCATCAGGCTTACACGACGACGCCATAAAACAAGGTTTGCTAAGTATCAGTATGTTCTATTCTTGGTTTCGATACGTGGAGGACATCAACAAACCAGTGAATATTGACGTAAAAAAATTACCCAGTTTACCGGCGGCATGGCGGAAGCAATGGCTAATCCAAACGAATCCCTATTACAAATGGAAAGATACCGTTCAGATCGAAGCGCAAGATGGATGTTACGCTCGAGTACCGGCCGATTTGATAATAGATTCCTTAAATAGGTACGGACAACCTTTCGGTGCAGCTAAACAATTGACCGATGCATTTCACGAGGAATTCACTCGATATTATAGTGCCATCGACGATACATATAACGTTTCGGTCGATATGAATAAATTGATTTTATAATTTTTATTTTTCTGTTGTTTCTTTACCACCACCACCACCATCACCCCCAAAAAAAGACTATGTCACTTTGGTATTTATTTATTTCATCAAACGAATATTACACATTGTACGCGACAGTACAGGGTATTCGAAACTATTCGATATGGCGTGATCAACAACAGTCTATATTCACCTTCTTCCTTCGGCTGCGCCGATGAATTATTATTGCGTTTGACTCCAAACGTAAAGTATCTGGTGTTGCTGGATGTATACAATTGCACATATCCGATTGGTTTTCTTACGGCGCGTAACAATGGACCAAGGAGAATCTTTTCATCTACCCAGCGACACATTTTGTGGGGCGTACTCGACAGCGACGCAACGATAAATATTGGATTACCCCATAGAAAATCGTTGTGATTCTTGACGGTGTATGGAAAATAGTTCGATAGCAAATCAAAATTATGATAGAATTGGTTCGTTAGCCGGGCAAATAGGTCCAGCAGGTGATAAAGCGTGAATTTTTCTACAGCTGCGTCCACCTTCAGCGATATCGTATTATACACGTGGAAAAGGTTATCGAAACGAGATAATACAAAAATGGCCACATGTTCGCCGTTTGGTGCAGAATATTTTGTTGCTATGGCTCGTCGTAATACGCGCACTGTTTCCATGCTTCGCGAATTAATACTGTCGCACGATCGTGAGTTATTCTCCGTTAGCGATGGCGATAGCGGGAGAACATTTTCTGATTGTTACAATAGGTCGTTGGAATTTATATAGTGCAATGCAGATAGTGGGGATGCGTCAGACTATATCTTCGCCGAAACGAATGAAATGTCGTACACTTTACACGTGATATCGTGTGTCGACAATGAACACAACCACCACCAATTGGATGTTTTATCGTCGTGTCGTTCAATATTACATCGACGAAGCTGTATTTCTTTTCGCACGACTAGCTGACGTTCTATTTGGATAGGATGGATGTTACGCTCGAGTACCGGCCGATTTGATAATAGATTCCTTGAATAGGTATGGACAACCTTTCGGTGCAGCTAAACGATTGACCGGTGCATTTCACGAGGAATTTACTCGATATTACAGTGCCATCGACGATACATATAACGTTTCGGTCGATATGAATAAATTGATTTTATAATTTCTATTTTTCTGTTATTTCTTTACCATCACCACCACCACCATCCCCAAAAAAAACTATGTCACTTTGGTATTTATTTATTTCATCAAACGATTATTTCACATTGTACGTGACAGTACAGGGTATTCGGAACTATTCGATATGGCGTGATCAACAACAGTCTATGTTCACATTCTTCCTCCGGTTGCGACGATGAATTATTATTGCGTTTAACTCATTTATTCCCAACGTGACTGTCATGAGATACAAGTTTCACCCTTATGCGATTAACAGTTTCATTTCTCGAATCGTTCGATGAGGATCTCGAACGATAAAGTTTGTTCCTAATAAAATATTTCACAATTTGATTTTTCGAACGAGAACTACGTGCTGAAATAGAAACGATCGGTACGTTGGCAACTCTATCTTTTCTATCGACGTATAATAAAATTATGTATCGTTAAAGTCATCAGCCGATAAATTTTGTTCGTTAGTGGATATGTTCGATTCCATTTCGTGAATGCAAAATACGTTCGGGACGAGGAACGACCGAAACGTTACCGCCCACCACTCGCGAGCGTATAAATACGGCTGCGACACACACATGTCAATTCAGTTTCAGTCGACATGCCATGTAAAACATGTGGTGGTTTAGACCACAGTCGCGCATCTTCGGCCAAATGTGCAAATCGAATATTGAAGCAAAAACATAGATTCAGCACAGTAAATACTTGTACCGAGACGTTCACGATAAAACGCGGTTTTCGTAAGTTTTGCCGAAATCCAGAGTTACGACAGCGAATCGAGGATGACGTTTTGGAAATTTCTCAATTGACCATCGAAGCATCGCTCTACGTCAGTTTTCATTATACGAAATTGTTACATCGAAACGAATTTCCGATCGGACAGTTTTCCATGGGTCACCTACGAGATTTCTATTACCATCTCCAGGGCAAACGACAGAGGAAAGAACGCGTTGCGTTGGACGAAGAATATTTCGCTATGCGGCCAGACAAAACGTTATTATACGACGGCCGATTACGATCCTTCCTCATTAGCTCATGTGTCAAGCAACACGAAACCAATATGAAAAATTGTATCACGGTCCATTTTTACGATCGACTCGTCCGATATTTCTATGAAAAATATAAGGAAAAGTGTGATCGAAAACGCTACGAATGGAAGACGATAGTTTACGACGAATTGTTCGCCTTCGTACCACGTCACGTCGCCCACAGCCGAGAAGTTGCAGAATTTCTGGAAGATTTTCGTTTCGACTATCACAAGAAATTCATTAATATCGAAAATGACTGGTGGAATTTGGTACCGATCACTTTCGAGTTGGGGCGATGGTTCGAAGAGAGAAAGATGAAATCCTTTTCGGCGTTTCCTATATTTTCGTCTGGCCGAAAACATTTGCTTTACGACGCTGCGGCGTTGAAAGAATTATTACGTAGTACAAAATTGCTACCGAACAAAACTACCGCTCTCGTGTTTAGGACGGAAACTCCAAAATATTGGTGGCATTATTTCGATCTATCTCATTCAGTTTACGGCAAATTCGATGACACAACTATGCAGATCGAGCCCAACAAGCAGCGGACGTCTTTCGCCATGAGTTTTTCCACCAACGGGATCGATTGTTCCATCATGATGAATAGATATGGGCGATCCACGATTCAACAACCGCAGAAGAAGAAGCGAAAGAAGACGAACATAAAACCGGAGACTACAGTGGTTAATTCCAACTCCACTAAATATTTGGGAATCGATCCGGGGGTCGTTAATTATATCGGCGCGTGCTATATCGATAAGGAAACTCGAACAGAAACCAATTTCGTGTTAAAATCGGCCACGTTCAAGGAACATTTCTGTAAAGAACGTACTCGACGACGTAAACGGAAAAAAATGTCCGGAATCTTTGAAAAACGCCTGCTTGAATATCGCGAACGTATAAACATAGAGAAAAAATTAATTGTTTCGCCGAAGTGTGGTTCTAATTTTAACTCTCATGTGGAGTACATTTTATACAGACTGAATTTCTTATCGTCCAGTCGCGAAATTTACGCTACGCGGAAATATACGCGCTTGAACTGGGACTCGTACATTTCACGTCGTAAAGCGGAGGATAAGGTGGTAAATCAGTTATTACCCGCTAAAGATGATGATGATGATGATAATTCCGTGTTGGTTTGTTTTGGAGATGGAACACTGAAAAAAAATTTCAGTTATGGCAGAAATAAAAAACCCGCCGTAGAACTGTTAAAGCAGGCGTTTCATCGTCGACGAGATAAATGTCATGTTATATGTGTAGACGAATATCTGACTACGCGATCTTGCTCGAAATGTTTCGATAGAATGCCTTTGCCTCCCAAAAACACGATCATAAATAGAGACGATACGAAGCGACGACGATGTCACGATCATAGATTTCAAATTTGTCGAAAATGTAAAATCGTTTGGAATCGTGACGTCAATGCTGCGCGTAACATCATTTTGGTTGGTCTCGGATTAATTGATTATCGTTGTAAAACGTCAGATGAATTTGTTCGTTTGACGGAATTTCAAAATTATGTCTTGCGTAAGAGTGAAATTCGTATCTCATGACGATCACGTTGGCCGTTAATGGGTTAATCTTTCCGTAAATTTTCGTATCACAGTGGGGGCTGAAATAATAGACGAGGATTATCGCGGGCAGATATCCGTGTTACTGATAAATTTTTCCAATAAACCGTTCGTAGTTCGCACGAACGATGAAATCGCTGAATTGGTCTGCCAGAAAATTTGCCGTCCCAAGATCCGACAAGTGAGACGAACCACCACAGAAACTGCGAAATGTTTGGGTTTCTTGTAATATAGTTAAAAATAAAAATATGTAGAATTTATTTTGAGAATTTTTTATTTTTCATCGTACACGTTTTATCAGTTTCCAATACTTTGGTGATATATTTCTTCATCTCGTATACGTCTTGTAACGCCAGTATATACTTATTTTCGATCCAACTTTTGATCGTATCATTAACGACCAACGAATCGGCCATTATAATTTCGAAGCATTTGTTCACCAAATTGCCGTTATCTTTGTCCGAAATGTTCTTGAGATGAAGTAACGAATGCGATTTCAATACGCTCAGGTGTCTATCGTAAAACGATGACGAAGACGACGGTGCTCCACAAAAACCCTCGAATAATAGCCACGGTATAAGGACGTCCGTCTGAATGTCCTCTACGAGCCTGGTGGTAGTGGTGTTGCTGCCGCCGCTGCTGCTGCTATCGCTACCGTTGTCGTTGTTGTCGTCGTTAATTTTTCTACTGATAACGGAATTCAAGTGATTTCTCACGAAAATCGACAGATCGTCCATATTCCGATACAGGCCCTTTTTGTCGTTCAGCAAGGTATTGGTGAACACCTCCTCGCTTACGAAATTGTCTCGGCCGATGAGCACGTTATATCGATCGCGATTGTGCAATATGTATTTTCGTAGTTGCTTCGCCAAGTCGTGGAATATGTCGTCGTTCAAAACGCACGTATAAATATTGCGAACGCTCGTGTCTTTACCCTGTAACAGCCATTGTTTTATGAAACAACCCATTCGATTGCCCAACGCGTCCGCGGTGGTAATATCCTTCGTGACCGATGGCGTTCCTTCTTCGAACGATATAGAGTTGTTACTCAAGATGTAAATTTGTATGTAAAATACTAATAAATTTTGTAGAATGGAATATATCGGTTTGAAGAAGAGAATATCGTCTAAAAGTGTCCACAGGTGTTCCATGGTCGTCGCCAACACGTTATCGTTATTATAACTTTCGTGCGATATCAAATCGTAGAATTCGTCACATTTCAGCGAGCTGGGAGACGACGGCGCTGGCGTGTTGATTTTATTGGCATCGTTCTCGTCGTTCGCCTCACCAGCGCATATTTTTTGTAAAATCACACACGAGTATATGTAATTTAACGTGTTCTCGATACTGTCCACGTTATCTATTAAAATGGCGT
This sequence comes from Endomychus coccineus, assembly GCA_958510875.1. Taxonomy (NCBI): domain Eukaryota; kingdom Metazoa; phylum Arthropoda; class Insecta; order Coleoptera; family Endomychidae; genus Endomychus; species Endomychus coccineus. The sequence goes on from CAUEHT010000082.1 coordinate 69,946, forward strand.
TCGTTACTTTTCGTAAAGATTCGTTCGATTCAACTATGGTGGTTATTTTATTCCATAAATTGTGTATTTTGGGCCGGACGTGCTGCTTCATCGCACTCAACGTAAAATCATCTCGTGATGCACCATTACGATCTTTCGGTGTAGTAGTAGTCGTCGTCGTCGTCGTCGCCGCTTTATAACTACGTGGTTCGTATAATTTAAGGACACCGACAGAAATGTCGATAATATCCAACAATTCCTTCCGCGTCATCGTTATTTTCACGGTGGTGTTACCTATATTATAAATTTGTCCGTTGTCCATGTGACAATAAAAAGGTTTCAATCGAAAACATACCGGCACGCCGCTCATTTCTGTGTCTTACTATTGGAACTCGACGGAACACCGGGAGCTGATAACGTCGCACCGTCGAGTACGCGTTGTCTGCGACGTGACACAAACTGCGCGCGATGCCGTCAAACGTAACCGCGATTGCACACATCGTTCGAGATTTTGAGACGTTGGTGTGGACACCGGTGCCCACGCCAGCGTCGACACCGGTGCCTACGCCAGCGTCGACACCGGTGTCGACACCGGTGTCTACTCAGAACGATCGACGCGGGTGCATCGTTGTTCACCGCGTACCCGTGATGCACCCTCGAAATGCACGAATTCCGAGGATATGTACCGGTTTCGCGGGTGCCACACGTGGTACGCTGTACCCCGTGTGGCACCCTCGAAATTATGACACCGGTGTGCTTCTTATCTCGTCGACATCGGACGGATTTCGAGGGTGCAGCGACACGTTCGTGTGCGCTTACGGAACGTGACGGGTCAGTCGGAAGTCGATCGATGCGCTGCAACTTGTAAGACCGCGGCGCGATCATGACATCCAACGGCAAGGACGACGACGACGACCAGTGGCTATACGCTTATGTGTATAACGCTCCGTACCCGGACGATTATGCTACACCACCGTTCCCTTTAGATACTCTACGTTTCGAATACGAATATGACGGATCGAGTAGAGCGGAAGGTTTACCCGGATTATGTAACGCCTTCACGCCGTTCCCAGTTATACCTTGTCGCATTTTCAATGATAAAGTACCGATACGCCATTGCGATCAAATAGGATATTTCAGTTTTAACGAATGGCCACGTGTGTATTTGGGAGCGTTCGCAACGCTCACATCTGCTCCACGCATCCATACGATGTTGGGGACGGCATTCGTGGCGTGTTCCACGAATTCCGAACGAATGCCGATAATTCCAAATATGGACGTGCTTCGAGGATACGATTCGATATCGAAAACGGGGTGTTTGAAATTTCGTCTCGACGGTGTAGTAGAACCGATTTGGTTAGGCAATAACATCGCCAATTACGATAACGACGAACGACGACATCGTCATATAGATGTATATTTGGAACGGTTACCAGGTCGAGTTATGAAACATAATTGACCAATAAACGATCGCACGTGGTGCTATATAAACGGATGCGTCACGGTGGGAGGCAGTCAGTCGACGTGAATATTTCACCAGCGAAACATCGACGATGTCTTCGGCAAGTTTGGCCAAGCTAAAAAAACACATGGAAATGGGTCCGATCATTTCTGATTTGACCATTACCGACGATACGTTGAATCAACTTCGGAATATAACTAAACGAGTGCTGGGTAAACAACAACAACAACAACAACAACAACAACAGCAGCAGCAGCAGCAGCACGTTGACAGTTTCGATGTTGTGTCCACCGCCACCGCCAACGCCGTTCCAGAGTACAATCCCGACGATGCCATCTTCGTCAAGCCGCTAAACCCGGTGAAGAACAATTTGCATCCGACATATCGTCCAACAAGTAAGTCTATCGTCGCTGTAACCGCCATCACGAACGGGGAAACGAGTGAATATACCGATTCGTATAACGATACCACTACTGCTACTACTACTACTACTACTGCTACTGCTACTAAGCCAACTGGTACGACACCGGTGAAAAAATCGACGTCGAAAAGATCGAAAACGAAATCGACCGTGGAAACTGCAACGATAAAACCGCAACTTCTGGTCAAACTCCCGATAGCTCGTGAGAAAAAGAAACAAAATGGTAAATCTGATCAGAAGCGATGTCAAAAACGGAAAAGAGACACACATACGATCGAGGAAGATGACGATGATATTGGGAACGATACGGAAGGGTCCGAATTAGAGCGATCGATTGAAGCGCGGACGGTCGCCGTGACCACGAAGAAAGATGTACACGTGAATAGACTAGAAGCAGAAACAGCAGGCGAAGGCAAGATACAGGCGTCAGCCGTCGTCGAACCCGCAGCTAAAGCGAAAAAGGTTCGCAAGCAACCTACATCTCGGAATAAAATCAAATCGAACGGAGAAACTAGTAGCCACGATCAAAGTAGTAAGAGAATAACTAATGGCTCCCACGATAAGGAATCCATCTCAAGTGCGAACGAAGAAGTCATCCGCAATTTTCAAGAAAAAATCTCTCGTATCAAAACCGAACACTTCCAATCTGCCGAATTCGTCGGGCGTCACGATGTATTAATTAACGCGAGCTGGTTAATATTAAAACTGTGCTATTTCGAACAATTCGAAACTACCTTGCCGAGTTTCGATATAGTCACCGATTTGTTTTATATCACAAAAGAAACTTTTTTGAACAAGTTGATCGTTGTATACGAGAATAACGAAGATGCGTTCCACGCGGAGACCGGTCTGTATTTGACGGACGTTAGGCGAACGTTATTCGAAAGGAACATTTTATTCATAAATATACCCAGTTCGAATAGTATTTATAAATTTTTTGTAAACGAAATAATCATCACGTATATTTGTTTCGTCAATTTGTGTGAAAATAAAGTGCCCACGATTTACAGGTGTCTGGGAAGCAAATCGTCGTCGTCGTCGTCGTCCTCGTCCGAGCAGCAGAGATTTAACGACGTACCGTTCAAATCATTTCCTGTGAATGTACATTCTCATAAGTTGACTGATATATTGCGATTACTGAACGAATAAATACATTTATATTAAAGTTTTGTTAGCGTTTATTTTGTATGACTTTCCATTCGATCCGATCTCATCGAGTTTCGTGATCATGATGATGATAATAGTAATAATAATAAGAGACCATGACGACGGAGCCAGACTGGAACGATCTCGTCGATGATATGAACGGTATCTTATTGAATGATAGCGACGATGGTGAGATGTCGCTCAGCGAAGTCGACATAAAATGTAAAGTTACCAATGTTGACGCTGCAAACGATGATGATGATGATGGTGATGATACGAAGTCGTCACGAGATTATCACGGTAAGAATAATTGCAAGAGTAATGACGATAACGACGACGTGAACGGTGCTGTTACATCGAAGGTGTCGCGTGACTTGTCATCGGACGACGACGACGACGAAGAAGAGTATCTGTTCTCTGACGATTCAGATTGCGATAAAGTTATTCGAAACGATACGCACCCGACGAGATCATACGGAAGAGAACTACGACGGCAACGACGACGGGAATATCGCGATAAAGTTGTTCGAAGCGATACGTACCCGACGAGATCCTACGAAAGAGAACCACGACGGCAACAACAACAACAACAACAACAACAACGGGAATGTGGACGAAGGCGAATACGACGACAATCGCAACGATACTCGCGCCGTAATCGTCGTCATCGACGAACGCATATAAGCAGACACTCGATACAACGTACCAGTAGATATAGCGACGACGACGATAGGAACCGGTCAAGTGGTATCGTCGGCGGTGAAATGAATAACCGAAAGAATATGTTGTGGTTTATGGCAGAACGTTTGCTATCGGAATTCGTGAAGCCGTTTGCTTTAGATACGGAATTCGTGAACAAAATCGATAGAATAGCGTACATTAGTGCATCGATATGTGACGATAATATCGCAGTCGAATATCGAGGAAAATCTTACGTATTGGACAAATTGGAATTCGTCCAAAACGACATATTTGTACCGAGCGATTTCGTGTTAACGACGATGTATCCGGACGCTTCTATACCGGCGATCGTCAAAAGAAATATATTGAAAACTTTGGAAGTTAATCGATGTTACGAGTCAACTCATAACGTGGATCCTTTAATGATGATTCAGATGGTACACGAAGTATGTCTCCGTGAACATAATGTTCCGTTATTCGTTACGTGGCAAAGTCGATTCGATATGATGTTCCTACAAAAACACACGATCGACGACAATCGAGAGTTCAGATGTGCACATTGTGTCAACGTATGCAACAATTATACTCCCGTTCAGGCATCGACTCAAGCTTACTATTCGCTCTCGAGGGACAGACCGATTTTGACGTGCGGCCATCATCACGACGTAGCCGTATCGGGTATGGTAAAACCGTTATGGATCAACTTGTCCAGTCGACAACTGCAAGACGAACGATACGTGCTGGATTTTATGTTCCAAAATGAAATAATTCTGATGACCGTTGTGTTGGGTAGAAGCGATCACGTCAAATCTGACAGTCGGCGAGGTGGACCCCAATTGAATCTTTCAGAAGCACACTCGATGACACAGTGTTCAGAACCGCACGGGGATTTTCATTCTTCGACAGGCGACGTTCGATATACGTATTGTTTGTTCCAAAGATATTGGGAGTCGTTGAGAGTACGCTTACACGACGATCTCTCGCATCACGATACACTTGCCTACGATATTTCTTGAATGTATTTTGAAAATAAATATCTTTCGACACTATTTGTACGTATTTGTTTTAACCCGTTTACAGTCCACGTGACCGTCATGAGATACGAATTTCACCCTTATGAACATTTCGAGTAACATAACGTGACATTTATCGCATCGATAATATAACACCAACTTGGGTTGTCACACGAGTGGAGTCGGGAAATATGGTACGATATGTTGATACGCGATATTTCTTGAATGTATTTCGAAAATAAATATCTTTCGATACTATTCGTATGTGTGTATTTGTTCGAATTGACTTTCCTTTCCAGTCGTCCCGTCGTAAGCGCGTTTATAAGATGCGATAGAGCGCAAGCGAAAAGATCATCGACACGACATACGATAACGGCAATGTCGAACACGAAAAACCACGAAAGTTTCGGTGACGACGGTGGCGGCAACAACAATAACAACAACAACAACAACAACAGAAATGCCGAACGGAAGCATAAGATCATGATGACGCTGTTCGAAGAAATGTCGAAAGTCGCACGTATAACGAACGACGCCATAGATTACGAACGCGAGAGTAAATACGAAAAAGCGATAATTCGATATGCCTCGGCTCAGTCGGTGTTGTATAACGCGTGCTGTCTGCTATCCGGTGTAACGTTACCACTGAATCGGGTGAAACAACGGCGGCGGCGACCGAATCCTTCAGAATCGACCGAGCACGAAAGAAATAGAAGTTTCATAGCTTTCGATCGTTCGTATATTATCGAATTGATTCTCAATAAAATCGTACAAATTTATGATCGCATTCAGAGATTGGACGGTGCGATTTCGTCTGGCAACGTAGAAACTATATCCGTGATGAACGCCACACATATGTCGTTAAATTTGCACGGGAATAACAACGGCGACGGCGGGTCGCAATACAACGATTACGATAGCGTCAAACATGTGATTCCCGAACTAACGCTAACCCGTACCGACGACTTCGATCATATAATCGGCCATTCGGATACGAAGCAGAAATTGAAAGAACTAGCGCATATGTTCTCGTTGAATAGCAACAGCAGAACGAAAGAAATTCTACGCAACAGAGATATAACCGGTAATAGTATGATCATTCTGTACGGCCCTCCGGGCACGGGAAAAACCTCGTTGGCCAGAGCGTTGGCCACGTTTTGTCGCGTACCCATATACGAGATGAAATTGTCGCAACTATTCAGTAAATACGTGGGCGACAGTGAAAAACTGTTGACGGCGATCTTCGAATGGGCCATCCGATCCGTAGCTCCGAAAATCATTTTTATCGACGAAATCGATTCGATATTCAGTAGGAGGGGTTCGGCCGGCGAAGAGCCCATCGATAAAAAGCTAAAATTAATTTTTATGATGGAAATGAACAAGTTCAGCAGCTCCGATGCCGAATCGAACGTACTGATGATATGTGCCACGAATATTTTTCAAGATATAGACGAAGCCATCACCCGGCGTTCGGTTGCGAATATTCTCGTGTCCAAGCCGGAAACTCCACAAGAATACCTCGAATTGGTGCATCGTTCGTTTCACTCGGCCAAATTGAACGTTAACGAGGATGTTATGCGACATATAGCGTCAGATATGCATCGAACAAACGCTTCACAATCGAAAATTGGCGATTTGGTGAAGAAAATATTTTCCAATCTTACTTTTTCGTTGACCGATACCGTTCGCGTCGTTTCCGTCACCGATATGAATTATCCAGTATTTTCGATAATCGGTACGATCATAAGTGCAGATTCCCCGAAATATGTTATTGTCAACGACAACGACAATGATGATGATGATGATCGAGTTACGACGGTATCGCTCGATTCGGATATTTCGAACAATATCGTATTACCTATTGTAACGCGACAAATGATAGATTTTCACGTCACCTCCCAGTAATAAGAGCACGGGAACCAGAATATATGACGATGATGACACCGGACGATATAAACGCAACTAGTGATGAGATATCGTCCAATCTCAAGGAACTGTACGCGTTTATCGGAAATAAAAAAAATCTCGTAATCGTAGACGGGGAAAGTAATCCAAAAGGAAGTAACAACAAATCGATCGCGATCGTTGCGGGTATCGTCACGGGATTCATGGCCGTATTGAGTCAACGGTTCGTACGACGTCAACCCGACCGTCGTCCAGAACGATAAAAACGATCGGCAACGCGTTCCCCCCTCGTATCCGTGCGAATCTTTTCGTCGATTTGTTATACGAGTGAAGTTGGGGTCTGTTACGATAGACTGATACGCACTCCCCTCCCCCACCTCATCGAGCACACATATATATATACACCGGTCGTATCCGACAACGATCGATAGTAGTTCCGGATTGTTCGAGGTGTTACATTCATACTGCATACTGTATACTGCGAAAATGTCACTACTTTCAGACTATTCGAATATCGATGTGGTGGATGAAAATCGTACAGTTCCACTTAGCGATTCAACGAATGTATGCCACGAATCGACTTCTCCCGAGAACGTACAATTCGTTACAAACGACCCACGGTATTTTGTAAATATATATTTTTTTTCGAATCGTCGAATACTGATATGTTTCAGGTGCGACGAAACGTCTAAATTGACACCTATACGGAATCGATGCTCGAACGAAAATTTGCCGAACGAATTTTCCGAACTGAAACGTTCAATCCTTAGTCGTGACCATATCCGGTGTCCACCGATGTGTTATGGAACTTTTGAAGATGTGCGAGGGTTGATCGTTGCGGTATGTCGTTAACTATAAATTCGATTTCAGTTTCAGTAACGAATTTTCTTTCCCAGATGGCCAACCATCGTGACGAAACAGTCGATCAGTGTTCGTCCGATATCGTACAATAAATGAATCGTAATACGATAATTCGTTTTCTTTTTCTCCTACCCCTAGTAGATAAGATATCATTATGTCAGCAGAAGCTTTTCTGCATTGTATGTCAAACACGACAAATTCGATCAACAACGAATCTCAGGCCATCGATACTATCGAAAACTTTGACCAGATTGTCGATTTTAACTGCAAAACGAAAGAAATCCGATTGATCAAAGGCAGACATCCCTTGATAGGGCTGTGTGGCGGTTTATTCAGCGATTCCGTTATATTCTACGATACGATACCCATTAAATACAGTTTCGACAAATTGGATCTCTATAAACCTCGTATCGTCAAAAAATCACAATCGGAATTGAACGTAGAGGTTATAAAGGCGGATAAATTTAGATTCAATAAGCTAATCGACACTGGAAACAACGGTAATAATAGTGAATCTGGAGACGGGCAATCGACTAATCGAGAAGCCGAGAACGCTGCCAAATACAACCACTCGTATGGCGTAAAGACGTATCAGATTAAATGTTAATCTCTCCCTCTCTCCCTCTCTCTCTCTCTCTTTATTTTTTTCTGTTGAAAAATAAGAAATGGAACATATTTTCCCATATTTGAGATTGAGCGGTTTATGCGATTCGAAAATATCTCCGTCGGGTTTGGACGTGACGACAGATTTTATTTTTTATATCGCCTCTCAGAAGGAGCACACGCTGACCGACGACCAAAATAGAATATGGAAATTGAATATGCGACGTGCGGACTGTGAATTGCCTCGCAATCGGCGACAGCAGCAGCAGCAGCAGCAGCAGCAGCGCACTCCGATCATGTTGCACGATCGCCTTATCGCATATAAACTGAAGCCGTACGACGACGTGGCATTGATGGACATTTACGTATATTATATGATTTGTCAATATGTCGGTGCTCTATTGAATTTGGTCGACGTATTGGATCACGCGAGGAACGTGAAAAGTTTCATTCATCATCGCAGCGAAGACATGTTCGGTGAAATGGTAGATCACACGAACTACAAACGGTACACGTTGCAACTGATAAATTTATTTGTCGATAATACCGAATCGGTCCTTTGCATGGACAAATCGAAAATTCTGGCAAACACCTTGGCTATCGGTGACGTTCCCGGGACGGCTGCCGACGTTAATAACGACGATACGGATGACGATGACGACGACGACGACGACGACGATAATATAGACGTAGACGATACGGACGACGATAATTGCGAGGATGGCGACGTAAACGACAATATATGGGAAAGCGAGTTATAAGAAATAGAATGGCAGATGAAAATGGAGTTTCTTCATCGTCGTCGTCGTCGTCGTCACAACCGTCGCCTGCGTTCTTACGACAAATGCATGGCACGATACGTGTAGGTGGTGACCGTGTCGTAATCGATTCCGATGCGAATTCATCGTCCATTTCCAAAATTACCACTCTGATCAAATTGGGTCGTCTAGCGTTCGGTAGATCGCCTACGTCGTGCACCTTCTACTACGACTCCGTGTTTCCCGTTTTTCTTTCGACCGATACTACCCAGGCTATCGTTCGAAATCTAGCGATTGACGTGATGAGCGCCGAAACTACTTACGGCGATGCGGTCGATGCGATAGAAGCGCATCTACAGACACGAGTGTTAGAGAACGAAGATAGAAGACTCCTCGAAATATATAGGAGTGCTCTCGTCGTTATCGGTGTGAAAGACGACAGGAGTCTGAGCGTTATTTTCGAACGTACGATCGACATGAAAACGATCGAAATTATGACCGTCGCGGCACGATCTCGAGACGATACGTTAATAGAATCGCCGACGTTACGGATGGCGAAATGGTGTTCTACGTTGCCCGTTCGTGCGGGTACGCTAATCTTGTTCGGTACGAACGGTATAATTTCGATGTTTCCCGAGCGAACGTTACGGTCGTTGATGACTTCGGAATTCCTCAATCTCGTAGGTAACCATATGATACCGGACGGTGGAAATATTCAAGATGTTCGATTTAGATTTCGAGTCGGAAAATTTTTGGTATATCTAACGTTGACGTTGATTCCCGCATCTTGTGTGTTCGACACAGATTTGTCTAGCAGATTCGTTAACGTCCAACGCGAACCGTACATGTTCAGCGCTTTCCACAAATACTACAGACTAGCCATGTCGATGTATATACCGGAAGAGATCGGTGTAGAGGAACTAGCGTACGTGAAAAATGCGCTGATCGATGATATGTTACACGCGTTGGATAGGAACGATAATTTCGTTCATATCTCGCATTTCACCGATCTGCCGTTGATACCGTACGGTGTGAGCGAGATGATCACCGGAAACAAGTACACTTTTCACGAAATTCTGTTCGATCCCGACATAATCGCCGACGTAGAGTGGACCAAAACTGCGGGGGGCGTATGGGACATGGCGACGATGCGGAATAAATTGAACGTTACGACCATGATGATACTATATAGACCTATAGTGTATTGTACGTTGAACGGTGACGGCAGGGAGCGAGCCGTATTCACGGATTACTGGTCGCCGGAAGATATACTACAATTTTACATATTTCCGGACGGTTACAAAACGTTCGCAAAGACCATCATGGAAGGCACTATGGCCGTAGGTTATCGAACTTCAGACGGGTTATTGACGAAAACCATCGAACCACGTGAGAACCGTCAAATGATAGCCCCGCTACTGCGCAATTACGCTCCCCTGTGTAACGTTTGGATGTCGGCGTACAAGATAAACGGAAGATACTATATAAAAACGTGGTCGAATACGGATCATCGAATGCTGAAAGATAACGATTTGGGATCGAATTCGAACATTCAACATATTCAAAACGATTTAAATTTATTGAATCGCCATATAACTTCCGTCGATGTGATTTTTCGTATAGAGAAAACCTACGACGGCAAAATAAATATGGTGGACGTGAGTACTAACAAACGGCCGGATGTAACGTTCACGTTGATATTGGATTTTCCGATGATATTCTACGATTACGAAGACAATCGACGCGTTCACGTCGCCGGCAACGAAGAAACGACGAACGATCGAATAAAACCCATAGCGGACAGGAAAACGTTAGAATCGATATTCACGCTGGGCGATAAGCGCAAATTGATTATGTGGCCCGAGAACGATAAGCGATTCCTGTTTATAACGAACGATTTGATAATAGCCGCTGCGATACTGGTCGGTGGAGATCGATGGACGACGAAAGAAGCGGTAATGTTGGCAAAGATGGATAACGACGCGTTCACCAATAAAAACTGGTTACACACCATACAGAATTATCTGTGCCGAGACATGATACGCGATTGTATGGTGGGTCGACGAGAAACTAACGACGACGACGACATACCACGTGTATCGCACGATGGACTATTATCACAACAATAATAAGAACGAGACATAATATATATATATATATGATGAGTAGTGGTAATTCACGATATATTTCTGCCAACATGTCTTCATTGCCAGATTTTCAATCGACATCGTTCAACAACGGAGACAAGCACTCTTTCTGGACGATTATGTCACACAAACCGTGGAGTGTCGTACTGGGTATCGTCGTCGTATTATTGATTTCCTACGTAGTTATTATAGTATTGAGACGATATACGACCCTGTTGAATAACAAATTAGGCAATTTCCTCGCTTCGTGGATTCCAAAGTTAGACCATACGAATAAATAGATAGACACAGAAAATGCATATATGATACGCTCTCACACGCACACACACACGCAATCATTCTGTCATAAACTTTCGATATCGTAATTTCTACGATTTCCTTTCACGATGAACGATGATCGATCGTCAGCGTGTCTGTAAATATATATGTCCACACCACGATCGTGACGTTACCGTTCACAAGTAAGATTACAACAGAAGAAATAGAGATAGTGGAGAATCTATTACGGCGATGGATCGATATTTCGGTAGAGATTGGCTGAGAAACGACGATAACAACGATACCGATGGTTTGATATACGATGACGAATTCGATAATATTCCGACGGAAACACAACGACGGCGAGAAAAACAACAGCAACAGCAACAGCAGCAGCAGCAACAAATGCCACCGAGTGAAGTTGAAACGACCAGTCACGAAACAACTTATGGTGAATTCGAATCGTTCATCGAACAATTGAAAACTATAGATATGTGTAATTTATTCAAAAATAGACCGGATTCTTTCCATTTTGGTTATTATATTAATCGTATATTGGCTTTGCTGACGATCGACAAATATCGCGATCCTTCGCTGAAGCTTATCATATCCGCTCTATTGCCAGACTGCGAACCGCGACAGGTCTCTGCTGCTGCTGCTGCTGCTGCTGCTGCTGTTGCCGCCGACGAGGAATCGCAATTTCTCCAAAAGCTCGTACAATTCGTCATATTGATCGTCAACGAATGTCGCTTGACGGACGGTGCTCCCGAATTGATTCTATTGTATAATTTAATGCACAATCCGAAGAGTGTGATACGACGCGACGACGATAACGTCGCTGCCGACGTTCCCGTACTGATAAGTAAGCTCGATTCGACTCCGTATAAATTTCCGTCGCGAATTCGATATAAGATTTCTGTGACGGTTAGCGATTTGTTTCAGAAAGGATGTGCTCCCGAACAACTATTGAAACGTATTCGGAGTCCGTCGTATCAGTTTGCCAGTAAACGGTTCATATTCGAAAAATACGTTTCGCCTTATTTCGTTGACGCTTTGAAAGTTTCCGCTACGTCGATTCGAGGTCGTGAATCTGACGACCCGTTCGTCCGGAAATATTACGAATTTCTAAACGCGATCGGCAAATTAGATGCGCGACTGTCGTCATCGTCGTCGTCGTCGTCACGAATCAAGATAAACGAACAAAGACGGCAAATTTCGAACGACATTAAAACGGTTCAAAAATATCCCGTCATACGGAACGCTTTGATATCTAGATCTTTGACCGATTTGTGTAGAATCGCCTTATCGGTGGAGCGTTACGTGGCAAATAAGAGTTCGACGACGATGAATAACGAAAATTTCCATTATCCGTGTTTCGTTCGATTTTCCACGGCACTCGTCACCAACGTACGTAATAAGAAAGATGAGGCGATGCAGTAAACCGTTGAATGGATTGTTGTCGTGTGCGGTTCCTAAAACGACCAACGGTCGCATCCTCAACGTACTCTATACCGATTTACTATTAGATTTCCATAGCGTGAAAGAAGATTTCGGTTTGTTACTGGAAAAACTGAGCGAAGTCGATCCGATGACGTTGGACAACGACAATTATTTCGTCGTGTGCGACGATATGTTTTTCAACGTGTTGAATACGCTGACGGAACACTACGATTGCGTTCGAGTCGTCCCGATGTCAACCATCGAGCGTCAGATGAAGGGTGGCGATAAACGACCGGGAAAAACTACTTCTAAATCGCGTATAATGAAACGGAACGTCAAATCGAACGTGTCGGGACTGCAAACGTCTCCGTTCAAATTGTCGTCTATTCACAGGTTCCCCGATAACGACACCAAAAATTTGCGTTTATTAATAATCAACGCATACAATTTCAACGTGATACACAAATTGAAATCGGACAACGAACAGCTGGACGTCGTTCATGTAATATTAACGACTTTGATAGAGTTCAGTTTTATCAATATGCTCGAAAAAGACTTTTCCGTATTTCTGAAAACGAAAATACCGGGCGCGAATGCGAACGACACCACTACCGCTACGCATCGACGCCGCCGTCGTCAACATCAGCATCATCGTAGCTGTTCGTACGTACCGATAAACGGCAACGACGATATCAAATGTGAAATCGCAACTGTTGCCAAAAAAACGCGTAACGACGGTGTCGATCGGCACGTAGGTGACACTATAAACATTTCCATCGCGGATATCACGAACGCGACCGACACACTTTTGCAAAAAATAAAGCCCGACGACGCCACCACGTACGTTTTCTCCGTCGATGCGGCACAAACTCTGACGTACTCCAGAGTCGCACAATACGAAACGTATCGGGCATTTAAAGTTTTCTATTTTACGTTCGTCGCGAAAGGTGTCAAATGGTCTATATCGCCGAACAACAAACACACCGAAGTATTGTATTTCTTGAGACAGTTCTTCAAAGACGAAGTTGCCATAATGACTAGATGGTGGGCCGATAACGAAGCGGTGTCCTCGTTGTGGCCGCAGTTTCGATCGTGGTGTCCGATTCTGTTCGATTCCTACGTTAACGAGTGGTTCTTCAAGTGTGACGTTAGCGATCTGTTGGGAATGGCGTTCAAGTTTCAAGTCGTTAATTCGTTACCACCGACGTACATGAGATCGGTCTTGGCCGGAGGTCGCGTATGGGAGGTGAACACGCTGACGTATATGTTAGTGGCTCGGTTATCGATCGGAAACACGATGGATTATCATCAACAATCGGACACGTATAAATGCGGTCTCAAAACCATAAACGATTATTATAAGTATATATTCGATTTAGATCATGACACGTTGTTCTAAGTCGTCGATATTACCATATAGATATCTCGTCGTTCTGAGCGTAGTAACATGTATCTCGATGCAACACTTGACAGCTACCATGATATCGTCACAGTCATCGTTAGCGAAACCGTCCCTTCCTGTACGAAACTCTACATCTGACGAAACGACAACCGAAATCTACGATGACGATGAACATACGACATTCGTAGAATTGGACATGAACAAATCGTTGTCGGTCGGGATAATACCCAAGAAGAAGATCTCGGTGACAAGTATCGAGAAGGAAAATGTGACGAGTGACGTGATAGCGGAGACGAAATCGATGCCGACAACGATGGGAAATTCGTCGGATGTGAACGTATCGATAACATCGAATCAACCTCAAAATCGTTCGAATATCGTCGTCGAACAATCGAATAATCGTAACGTCACGAATCGAGATTTTATGAACAACGAAGAAAGGGCTGCGATTCGTTCGATCGACAACGGTACTGCTTCGGTCTCGATTACTCCCGGTACTAATAATACTACCGCTCTCGTCGTCGTCGTCGTCACCGCTGCCACCACCGCCTCCACCGCCACAGTCGCAAATATACCAGATACGATCAGAATACAGCGAAGCCACGATTCTTGTCGGAACGTATCCAGCCAAAAATGTTATACGTGGTCTACTTGCTACCAACACGATAGCATCTTGTGCAACGATAGTATAACGGCGAAACAGATACCGCACGTTTTCGATTCGTACAAGTGGTATAAAAATAAAAATCGTTCGTTGTCGTTGTTCAACGTTTCCGTCATGCAGAACGTATATTTGCGACGTGATAATACTAGTTCGACGTGCGCCAAATACACGTGTCGATATTTTTTCATGAATTCGACTTGTCCGTCATCGTCATTGCCCTCGTCGACAGCACTCCCATCTTCGTCGTCGTCGTCGTCGTCGTCGTTTGTCGATAAATATTGTACGAGTAACGAGTCCGATTTGATCACGTTGACTGGACATTGTGACGTCGACGGGAGCAATCCGCATTGTGTCGGCATACGAACATTACATCTATATATAATATGGTCTGTGGGTGCTTTTATGATTATCGGTTCGACGCTAGCGTGTATACTTGGAACGTATGTATCGACACGAAGGATGAGACGGGTGTTGCGGAAGATGGACCGAGAAGAAGCCGAACTACGACAACCTTTCAGAGTGTATAACGTCGTTTCCTCCATCGATGAAGACGAAGAGGGCCAAGACGTTTGCGGTTGAACCTTTAGATTGTACAATATTGTATCATGTAAATAATTTACTATTTTTTCCCGAAATAAAGTGTGTGCGTGTATGTGTACGTATGTCGTTTATTTCTTTTTCCTATACGTATTTTGTAAGATATCGATATCCAATATACCATAAATAATCGCATAATCGATAGATGATCGTCGATGCGAATTCCATATTAGTATTTCTCATATCGGTCCACATTTTGTGGGTTTTTCATACGATATTGCTTACCGATTCGACCGATATACCCATGTTCGATATGTTGGCCCATTTCGTTTCTTCCACGAAATTGGAAAACGGCGTGTTCGCCGACGTATTCACCAATACGAACGATATCAGTACCGGTAGAGATGCTCGCTTGGTTATAGTGCACCCGTTCAATTGGTACATATTGAATATGAATTCGAATATATACGTATATTCTACGTCAGCCAACGATACGAACAAGTGTTCGGAAGGATACAATAATACATTTGTTAAATTGAAACATCCGTCGAGCGGTCACTCGCTTCAAAATTTACATACAGTTTGCTTGCCCGTTAGCGTTTCTGATCTGTTGATTCATTTCAAGCGTAAGGTGCGCACTAGAATGAAAATAAGACCACACGAACGGTACGACAATCGGAAAATCGTGACTGTCGTAGATGTTATAAATCAATTGCTTTCGTCGGGAGCGATCGTAAATTACATACCGTCCATCGCGAATAACACGAACGCCGTCACATAAGAATCTCTCGTTATCACGAAAACGAAACAAGATATAAGATAGGTACGGATCGCATCCATCGCTAAAACGTACAGTATTCACGAAAATATAAACGAATAGAACGATGGCATTCGTACGTTATTTCCCACGAATAGGTCTTCTAGATGTTCAGATGCTTCAAGACTATTCGACTGGCGACTTTATCGTAAAAGAAATCGCCTGGAAACAAGTAAACTATCCGTTCGACATCGAAGATTACAATTACGGAGCGACTCGCACTAGTTGTTCGTACGACATTCGCAGCATCATGTTTTCCATTCCCAAATTCAAGTTGTACGGCGACGACAGATCTCCTTACAGGCATAGCAATATACGTAAAACTAATCGTTATTTGACGGCGAATTACATAATGATCGACGGATCGGTCGGACACGTCCCGTATGCCGACGATATAGTATACGATATTCTGAGTCAATTCGACGTGATCTTCGTGAAAGGTTGGAATAAACGATATAATCTGTTGCGTTTGTTGGACAGGATAGCATCGTCGCAGTCGTCGTCGATCGATTATGGCACTATTAAATCGATCAAAATCATAGATATCGATACGGACGATAAGATCGAAACGATTTATCCGCTATCGGTCTATTATAACGATCGCTTGCTGTACGACCTGAGGAAATCGTTGTGCACGTACGATCACGGACGGTGTTCCGTGTTCAACGTGTTCGTGATGTTCGTTTATTGGTGGTGTTCGTTGTCGACTACGCTATATCAAAATAATCGCGAGTAATAATAATAATGATAATAAGATGTTGAAACGGAATGCTCATGTCTAACGAAACGAATAACAAGTCTTCCGTGTTCGATATCGACAACAAAGTCGATGGTCTTGGACCAAACGTGCTACAAATTCTCAAGTACGTTTCGATCGTGGTGGCATGTTTTATTTTAACTTTTCTAACGTATTACGTTATATTTGCGAGAGATAAAACGGCCCACGATTCCGATCGGAAATATTGGACGGACGAACACGCTCGACTGATGCAACAGCAGCAGCAACGAGAACGAGAGCAACAGCAGCAACGAGAACGAGAGCAACAGCAGCAACAACAAGAGCAGCAACAGCGACAACAACAAGAACAACAACAGCGACGAGAACAAGAGCAACGGCGACGAATCGATCCATCACATCGATATAATTCGGTTCCGGTTCCCGTATCGAACAACAGACCGTCATCGATAGATAATCCACAAAATATATCCGACCGTTATGATTTGCGACGACGTCAAGAATCACGTAACGGATTACGTTCGTCGACGTCAACATTGTCGTTGCCATCGTTTCCGATATCGAACGCCGCCGATAAACCGGACGACATGCATTCTAGTAAAAAATCGAAAAATATTCCGATGGGTAGCATAATGTGGCACGACGGAATGAGTCGTATATTAGACTTGAACGTTCTATTAAATATGGTACCGATTATATCGATCCGTAAAAGCGCGGAGCATCTCATCGATTATTATGTAGCACACTCCCACCAGAATACCGATCAGAATATCGCTATAGAACGGTATCGCTATCCGTATAATCACGAATCGTTCAATACGAAATCGTGGACAGAACTCGTCCCAGATAAATCGACAAAGGGTATAAAATTGAAAACGCAAATTGGTACCAACAAATATTCCTACGTGGCGTCCACTCTAGAAATTACCGACTACGAATTATGGTCGGTCAGGGATCTGTTGACGTGTGGCATCCTAATTACCGAGACTGCCGGCGACAACGACAACGTAATATACAGTACGATTAACGATGGTAACGCGATTAACGTGTTCGGTGGGTTACACAAGAAATCTGGCCAGCTTCAAACTCTGATTTTGTATAATAATCTCAAGTGTAACGTGACGGGAAAAAAGAATATGTCGGTAGGAGTATCGGCGGCCGTCGTGAAGAATCGAAATGTGCTGTCCGATCTGTGGGCCGAAACGAAAAAGTTACTTTTCGGTAAGAATATCGACAACTTCGAATTTCTGACGGGCAGACAGAACGCGATGGTTCGTATAGTGAAGAATAAATACGGTGTCGTTCAAAGGTCGAGCTCGCCAACGTTAAAGACCGACGTATTGATCCTTTTGCACGCCACCTACGCGATTCAACTGAACGATTCCGACGATGTCGATTATAACATGAAAACGTTCGAACAGGACTTCAGTCGTTCCGAATTGTCACAATATTTGACATTGTTGTATTGGGGCAACTCGAACGGAACTTTCCGGACCGATTATCTGGATGAATTTCCTGCATCCGTCGCTTTGAGTACCAATCGGCATTCTCAGCGAAAGAAATTTGCGCTAATCGACGTTTACATGGCGGACGTGAACAGTGTCACAAAGTATGGCTATTCGATCGAAAGTTATCGAACAGATACTTTAGCTCTTTATCGCGGAGACAACTGTGACTGGTTGAAGACGATAAAGTTCTCCATCCTTCCGAACGACCGTATCGTACATAAGCGCACGCAACGATCCGCTTCTATCGAACCGGTCGACGACGAACCTATCTACGCAGAATTGGAGAATTTTAACGCTGTCCTCGAAGAAACGTCCAGCGTATCGACGATGCAGTCGGACGTCGACGATAGCTGTACCGAAGATTATAGCGACAACGACGACGACGACGACCGCGACGATAATACGAACACTACAAAATCGATATCCGATCTTCTCGACGCAGCGAATAACGACGACTGGGACAACGAGCCGTCGTCACGCGTCGAAAAAACATATACCGACGCGACGCCGCGTTACGATATAAACGAACACATAGAAGAGCTAGAACGGATGAACGTGACCGATTACAACGCGGAAATGAACGGTATGGCCCTATGAGATAAGACATGAACACTGGCACGAGAAATATCACCGAAATCATGAACGGCATTGCTGGTGCCGCCGACACCACTTCTGGATGGGTCGGTCTTTTCGACAACATCACGTTGAGCGATGCCATATCGCTGGCCATGTGCTTCTCAGTAGCTTGTTCCCTATCCGGATTCGTCATTTACTCGCTCAAGCGTTTTCGCAAAATACAAAAGATACGATATCACGCGTTAATATTGAACGAACGTGAAAATAAGACCGTAGCATGACGTTCCAAGCGTTCGTATACAACGTCGATGCGAAAAATCTGACTATACGTTCCGTTATTCCGATAGACACGTTCGATAATGTGACGACTGTGTCATCGAACGGAGGTATAGTCGACGACTTTCACGCCGACGACGAAGTCGACTTATCCGTGAAAATTGGACATTTCGCATTGTACGATATCGACTCGACCGAAAGCAGTACGATCAGAGGGATGTTAATATTGGAAATTCTATCGAAACGATCTGCCTTCTACGACCGCGGGAGCATCGGTGATGGGAACGACGGTTGGAACTTTATGAGAAAAAACAAAAATACACCTTTACATCGTTTATTCAATGAAATTAATTCACAATATGTGATTACGTAATATAGCTTTGATTTTACCATTATTATCTGCCTCGAATTTGTCATATCTAATTTTATATTGTACTAGTTCTACGTGTCGCAATAAAAACAATAATTCTTCGATATCTTCTTCTTCTTCTTCTTCTTCTTCTCCTCCTCCTTTTCCTTTTACGTTATTCGAAACGACGACGGGAGCAGTCGTGGTGGTACTATCGATAGCGGTACGATTGGTGGTAGTGGTAGTGTACTTCGGGTTGTCGGATACGTGCTGTTTTTTTCGTATGACGAATTCGATCAGGACGATGTTGGAGTCCAGGCCGGTCGAATACCATCGCAGTTTATTAGCATCGAAATCGCGTATCGTTAGATCGCGGGCGAGGAAATCAAAGTTCTTTTCGTAGCTGGTTAACGTCGATTTGCACAAGTCGTAAATCAATTCGATCGTTTGATACAATTTCAATTTTACGTATAAACTTTTCGTTCCGTCGCCGAATATAACTATCGCCAATTTACCGTCCGTCCGTTCCGACGAACGAGCAATTTGTTCGTCGTGTCGCGTTGCGTTCCGTTTCGAATAGAAAAAATAATCGTCGAACAAGTGTAGCGGATAATCGTAATGATAATAGGTGAAATGCTTATCGTCGTGCTTGTGAAATTTCGAGATCAATTCTAGTGAATATATCGGATCGATTTCGTGAAAAGTTCGTGCGATTCTCGTGATGGTGTCCGTTTCGGCGTACGGCTGACTCTTCGTGTTGGGATCGCTCGAATCGAACGCGAATCCGTGTAATTGATTTTTACCGTATAAAGATACGCCGTATATTTCCGTCACTACGATATGATCTTGGCTGATGTCGTTCATACCGCTCGTCGTGGCATCGTCGTCGTCGTCGTCGTCGGCGTCGTTCGAAAACATCTCCACTTGCACTATCAATCGTTGTAAGCAGTACGACGGCAAATCGAATTCTCGCAACGCCTTCACGGTACGCACGACGATTTTGTCATTTTCCCATACGCCGGTGCCACGTATACCGTTCCATTTGGGAGCTACGAAAACGTTGGTCATGTTCGAGCGTGCGTCGAATCGTACTTTCGACATGAACTTGCCGTATTCGTGGGTGAAATTTCGCGCGTAATCTTGCATCAGTTCACCGATACGCTTTTCATCGCCGATACAAATACGCTTGGCACCCACCACGATTTCACGTAGCAACGGTACGGGTATCAGAGCGAGTACGTCGTCGACGAACGCTCTTATCGTTGCGGACGACATCGACTTATCGTGACATAGCTTACTGTCGAATTCTTTCTCGAATTCCAAATAGTAAAACTCGTCCATGGGTCTTCGTCCTTGCTGCGTTCCACCGAAACTGTAACCTTTACCGATCGAAAAACGTACCCTTTTATCGGGGAAATTTCTCAGACATATTCGTGACTGACCGAAAATCGGTATGAACGAACCGTCGGTATCGTTCGAATTATCCAGCACGGTCCGTTTGAACTCTTCGTAAGTGAGACTTTCTTCGTAGCTACGTTTCCACGTACATTCCACCAATATCTCCGTTCGTTCGTCTAACGTGAACGGCACTATCGTCGACGATCTGGACATCGTTCGTTTCCTTTGGAACGAGAATTTATCGTTAAATGTTGCGGACGACGACGACGACGATACTAATCGTTTGATGTTCGCATCGTTGAGCATATCGTCGTGTAACGGATCGATTAATTTCTCTATATCTGCGTAGGGTATAGGTTGAACATCTTTAACGATGACACGATACATCCCTTGAAATCGATCGTAATCGTCGTCGCGATCCGTACGAATGCCATAATCGCTTTCTTCGACATATCTTTTGATCTCGTCCAATCGCGTCGTCGCCTTTCCGCTATATCTGATGTTGGTTTCGTAACACCACGTTTTGTCGTCGCCGTATTTATCCAGTACGAATTGACCGGTATCGTAGAAACTTTTAACGTCCATCAGTAACGTGACCGTAAGTTCTTTCTCTTCTTCGAGTTGCTGCATGTAGCCACTTTCTTCCCTCTCCGGTCCACGTCGAAATAATCGCTAACGGAACTACCGTGATAACGGTATGATGGTGGTGGTGGTGGTGGTGGTGGTGGTGGTGGTTGTTGTCCCGTTGGCGGTGACGGTGTTGTATGAACGTAGGTTAGAGGGAGACTATACGGAAAACGGATAAGACAGTTCTCTGCGCCTTCTACGTTTGATATCGTTATTATCGTCGTTTTCGTTCGGCTTATCCGAACCGCTTCTTCGTCGTTTAGAACGTGAAGTTTCTTCGTCCATAGGTATTTGTGTATCGTTCGTTATTCTATCGACACAAATAAATTGATAAAATAATATAGGTCGTTTTTTTTCTACGAATATAACCGTACAACCGGGAAGATGATGACGACGATAATCGGCGTGACATCTAACGTTGGCCGTCAATATATTAGAAATCGGATTTTCGAATAACGCAAAAATAACTTCCAACTGGTGAAAATTTATCAACAATCTGGTACCGAATTTGTACGGATGGCTATTATCGACGACGACGACGGCGTTTTCGGAGTTGAAACAACGCAATAAGCCGTACGATAACAATCGAATACTTCGCTCGCTGTTGACGTACGAAGGTTCCGGAAAACCTTCGACGACGACATCGATATAGTGTACGGGTCTGACGTTATTATGGAAATTACTCGTCGTATCGTAGAATAACTGTTCGTTAGTCAGGACGATGGAAGGCGGTGGTGTCGATGAAGAGCGACGACGTTCATTTCTCGACCCCAAAACGACCAGCGTGAAATGTGGTAGGTGACGGGTATGGTCATCGGCAAGGAGGTTACGTTGTTGTTGTTGATCGACACCGTCCAGTTCGATTCTGTTCAATCGTATCGATGTATAATTCGATCCGTTCATATCGACTTCGTCCGTCGAAGGATGATCAGAAGAGAAAGAAGAAGAAGAAGAAGAAGAAGAAACGGTATTATCGTAATACCACGTTTCGTACGCGTACCACTGTCGATCTATTGAAAAAATTATCTGATCGGTAACGATAAGTATCGTCGTCCAATCGATATTTTCGAACGTATCGTGGAATATTCGAGCCTTGATCACCACGTTCGATGTTTCCGTATACAGCGTAACGTGTTTTTCCAACGTGGATTCCATCTTACTGTAAGATGCTCCTATTAATCGTGATACTATGTTCTTTGTTGTTTTTAATCTTGTCGATCGTTACAAATAAATCTACGTTAGACGAGCGGCCTCCAGATTTTGACGTGATCGTCGCAGACCGGCAAACGAAATTATCGATCATCAATTATTGTCACTATCTACGACGACGACGACCGTCTTTAAAAGGCTCGTCAAAACTTTATTTCCCGTACATTCCAGTCGTTCTTCCCGATCACTCAGACCCTGTTTCTCGTTCTTCTCCTTCGTCTTCACCACCACCACCACCACCACCACCACCACCATTGAGAATACCTGTATATGAATTGAGTTTTCTCGATAACGATAGTACCGTTCAAATCAGACCGTACAAATACGTTGACTTACCGTTGACGCGATCGCGTTCGTCGTTGTCTAGGCCGCTACGGAAAAAATTCAACGTAAAATATATGTTTCGATTCGATCGAGGTACGTTCGACGTCGTTAGATCGATCGGACAGGAGGAAAATTTCAAAGTATCGGCCACGCTCGAAAATGTCCACGTAGAATGGCTAGATAAATCTATAACGATAAAATTGCCGCACCGATTCGACCCCACAGACAACGAACAATTATTCCCCGTGAACATATGCGAAGCGGGTAATGATATTCGCCGCACGCCCGCGTTTCCGATTCCTATCACCGGTTCGTTTTCCAACAACACGATATTGCAAGTATTCTCGGACGACAGGGCGTTATCCGAGTCTCGTTCTTTGGCGGGGTTCGGTCTGATCGGGTGGAAATATAGATCGAATCAATACGGTCGTTGCGACGGCGACGACAACGCCGTGTTCACTTTACACGACTGCCCGGAGCGCACGATATACGGAGGTGCGGGTAGATGCTTATCGGTCGACGAGACCACTCAAACGTGCTTGCGTCATCCCGCGTTCACGATCGAACATCCGATCGATCGAGCGAAATATTTTCAGTGTACGAACGAGTTTCCATTTTACGAGGAGAAATCTTGCGGATTCGACGAAACATTTTCGGTCGAAAGTTTGAAATGCGAATCGAAAAACGTATGTCGCGACAGGTCCAACGGTAAACTCGCCATGCCTCGGTCGTTGCGAACGATCTATTCGGGCGAAACGTACGTCGAATGTATCGGCGGTCGGAGTTACGTGAGAGATTGCGCCGTTAAATACGTGAACGCTAAATTGACAGAACTCGGAGACGGATGTTGCGACCCCGAGTGTAACGGCAAAGCCTTCGGCGAGGGAGACACGGTCGTCGTGATCACCGTCCAAAACGTACGAGATCGCATAAATCTAGTAGAATACCCGGGCGATGTGATCGTTTGCAACGGAGGTTTGAGAACTCCGTTCGACCGACAAGGTCTGGTAGATCAACGACCCACGCTTGTGACGAGACGAGAGGTCGTGAATAAATCGCACATGGCCAAAATCTACGCTTCCGCTAGCACGAACATGGACGTTGTACGGCTCAAACGCTACGAACTGATCGCCGAGTACGAATTACCTTCTTTTATTTTCGCACGAGACGACGGTGGGAAGGTGTCGAAGAAAACGTTGCATACGTTTCGTGACGCGCCGGAATTATTCAAAACGGGTAAAATACGTGTAATATCGTCTTTCACCGCAGACAAATCCATGTACGCGTTCCTTCGTTTCTCTCTGTACCTGAACATCGAAGAGAACATCGCAACGTCCCTCACCGACGATCTGATATTGGAATCGCGCGGAACGGTACCACCGCGCGTTTTATCTTCGACGGAAGCGGATTATTTCCGATTCGACAGATCGAAAGTATTCGGTCTGACGAATATCCAAGCTTGCTCGTGGAAAAGCAAGGATAAAGTTTTCGTATTCGACGAGGCGTACGATGACTTTCTAGAAAACGTCGTTTCTCCTACGACGACCGCGACGAACGTAAGTAACGACGCGTTCCTAACCAATCATTTGTATCATACCGACCTGTTAACTTTACCGATCGTATCGCAACATCGTTCGATACCGTTCGTCGAAATGAACGAAGACGAATGTTTACGGACGTTTTACGAAAGTGACGATCATCCAAGTCGAATCGGAGGGTACGAATTGAAAAATGAACATCTAAACGATATCGGAGTAAAGACCGATACGTTCGTGGAATTCGCTTGTTCGTTGGTGGGATTTCGAACTGACGCCGGAAAAATGTGCGCGATAATGAAAGATGCGATATTCGCACCACAATAAAAAGACACGAGCGAGGAACCGCCGTCTCATAACGACGATGACTACCACGTACACGGGAGCTATAATACATATTTTCATTTCGCTATTCTTCTTTTTCTACAACATACCGTCGTTCGTCGATAACGTTTCGATTCTGTACGCATGGTATAGCAATACAGATGGCAGTGTAGAATTAAACGAGGAACGGGAGTGCGAAAAAAAATCGACGAGCGGTGTGCGAAAACTGTAGAGCGATGGCCAAATCCGACGGTCATTACGCGATCCCGAAAGTGCCGGCGGTGCCGGTCGAATGTGCGAGTCCAGCTTGCTCGATAGAAATCGATACGTCGAATCGAGATGACATTCGGTGTTCTGCAAACAGCGATGTCACTCTTGCCGGTTACATTCCTATGACGAGCATAACGCGTTTGAAGAAATTTTCCGTCGACGTTGATCACATATACGAACCTATGGACAATGTACTGTCAACGTCGGGAGGAACATCACATGGTGCTGTACAGTCTTCGTCGTCGTCGTCGTCCTATACGGCTTGCGATGCCGGACAATGTTCGACAATAATCGAAACCGACGGTGAGAATATTACAAAACCGACACGATCCCAGTATTATCGTCATCAGAGCGATGATGGTGCGTCTTCGTCTACGTCGCCGCAAAATTATTACCTAAGAACGGAATGTTCGCCCGACGCGATCGATTTGACATCCGAAACAGATGCGTTTATCATCGATGGACCTACAGCGACAGCAGCAGCAACAACAGTAACAACAGCAGCAGCAGTAGCAGCACCTTCTTCGTATCAATCCGACAATTATTATAAAATTTTATTATGGATCACGATGACGATCGGAATAGCTTCGCTGTTTTGTTCGTGGACTTCGGTATATTTTATGATGAATCCCTCGTCCCCGCCTTCCGAATTGTGCGTGAATTTTTCGTATCCGCTCGACTACAGATGGTCGTACATGAAATTGCTCGTATCGTCGGAATTTTTGGTAAATCTAACAGAAAAAATTGATCATATGAAGATTCTATCGGACAATCGCATAACGTTGAACGAAACGCGATTTCTGTTCTACTATACCATAATGACAAATGCGAATTATTATAATCGGGTCCCCTCCGTGTGTCTCGAGCGGTACATCGTATCTGGATTCGACGAACGATACGTTAGAATAACATCGCACGATAATTTGGGACGTTTCACGAGACTGTGTCGATTTATTGATGTTTTGGGTAAAATTTTAGCGATACATCACGACAACCAATCGCTGTATTATTTTTTAGATCAGAACGTCGAATTTTCCGAACTTGTCGATATAATTCAGTGTTACGTTAGAGCCTTGGAAAATTTGATACATCGAAAGGAGAATCGTCGTCGCTACTCTCAAGAAAGATCGGATTTCGAAAAAATTGCGTTTTACAACGTTATAATAATTACTTTAGAATTTTATCGTGAAATTTGTACTGTCTGATGTTTGTTTTATTTCAATTTTATCGTATCAATAAAATGAGTGACAAACAACTTGTTGTTTCCATATAGTCAGATTGGTAATAATTGCTCTGGGAATAAGACAAAAAACGATATCGTTTCTATTTTAGCACATAGTTCTCGTCCGAGAAATCAAATTGTGGAATATTTTATGGGGAACAAACTTTGTCGTTCGAGATCCTCATCGAACGATTCGAGGAATTGTTAATCGCATAAGGGTGAAATTTGTATCTCATGACAGTCACGTTGGGAATGAATGTTATGGAAATAATACAGAACAACGATTACGTGACATACTAGTATATTTTACACAAAATCTACAAACACATCAAAATTTTAGTCATACACTGTAATTTAACGCTTTTACTTTCACATGGCTCGTCTCGTTCGTGCCTATTCGTACATAGTGCGTCGTGGAAATCGTCAAACGTGAAATCACGAGTGGAATCAGTCGTAGCGATCGTACGACTCCAAATCATTGTACGAACCGGGAACTTGTATAACTCGTATCGGACCAAATTCTTCAAAGTCGTCCCTTTCAATGAATACCACTCAACCGTCGTCGTTACTCGATCGTTAGTAATCAGCAAGACCAACCCTCTATTGTCATACACGAATCGAAAATATCCATCGAAAAAGTCTTCATTTTTATCGTCACTCCAGCCCACGATAATCGCCGGTGGCTCCGGACAGTGACGACAAATAGTATCAATCACCGTGATCGGTGAAACATTCTTGCTGGTATCTTCCCATACCCCGGCCAAAACATGCTGTCGAATACGATCTAATTGATCATCCGACATTTCTCGCAAAAATACAAAATCGTTTGTAATTTGAAATTTTCTTTCGGTGTTCCAATTGTGTGGAACGCCGTGCAAAATTGTAGATAGATTTCCTCGCCGAATAGCGGCTGCGATATATATAACATTCGAATCGTGTTTCAAACATTCCATACCAATAAAGACAGCGTTTGCGATCAGAGACTTGCAACTTTTCTCGGTCAGAGCCCAACAGCTATCCTCGATGACTTTATCGCGGGTGTGAACGATGAAGAAATCACCATATCGAACAGTCATCGACGCATCTCGTGAACCAGAATATGTACTCGACCAATCTTCCACGTCCGAAACACCCAAAATGTCAATAACGGACGAACTATCCGATGATGTCACCTCGGTACATTCCTCGTCGTTTTCAGTAATAGCTACCGGAATAACGGACGAATCATCCTCAATTCGTTCTTCGATAATATATTCCGATGAGATCACCTCGACACCGTCGTCGTCGCATATGATAGGTACAGTCAACACTCGTTCACTATTTTCGAATTGTTTTTTTCTGATTTTCCGATGTGCACATTTTTTCGAAGTAGTGCGTTTGTGATCCGAACCGCCACACGTTTTACACGGCATATAGACTGAAAGTGACACACGAGCACCACCTATCAAACATTTTATACCTCATTTACGGCCAACGTGACTGTCATGAGATACGAATTTCACCCTTATGCAAGACATAATTTTGAAATTCCGACAGACGAACAAATTCATCTGACGTTTTGCAACGATAATCGATCAACTCCAGACCAACCAAAATTATGTTACGCGCAGCATTGACGTCACGATTCCAAATGATTTTACATTTTCGGCAAATTTGAAATCTATGATCGTGACGTCGTTGTCGCTCCGTATCGTTTGTATTTGTGGTGGTGTGTTTCGGTGGTAACGGCATTTTACCGAAACATTTCGAACAAGATTGTGTAGTCAAATATTCATCCACACATATAATCCGACATTTATCGCGTCGACGATGAAACGCTTGTTTGAGCATTTCGACGGCGGGTTTTTTATTTCTGCCATAACTGAAATTTTTTTTCAGTGTTCCATCTCCAAAACAAACCAACACGGAATTATCATCATCATCTTTAGCGGACAATAACTGATTTACCACCTTATCCTCTGCTTTACGACGTGAAATGTACGAGTCCCAGTTCAAGCGCGTATATTTCCGCGTAGCGTAAATTTCGCGACTGGACGATAAGAAATTCAGTCTGTATAAAATGTACTCCACATGGGAGTTAAAATTAGAACCACACTTTGGCGAAACAATTAATTTTTTTCCTATGTTTATACTTTCGCGATATTCAAGCAGGCGTTTTTCAAAGCTTCCCGACATTTTTTTCCGTTTACGTCGCCGAGCACGTTCCTTACAAAAATGTTCTTTGAACGTGGCCGATTTTAACACGAAATTGGTTTCTGTTCGAGTTTCCTTATCGATATAGCACGCGCCGATATAATTAACGACCCCCGGATCGATTCCCAAATATTTAGTGAAGTTGGAATTAACCACTGTAGTCTCGGGTTTTATGTTCGTCTTCTTTCGCTTCTTTTTCTGCGGTTGCTGAATCGTGGATCGTCCATATCTATTCATCATGATGGAGCAATCGATTCCGTTGGTGGAAAAACTCATGGCGAAAGACGTCCGCTGCTTGTGGGGCTCGATGTGCATAGTTGTATCGTCGAATTTGCCGTAAACTGAGTGAGATAGATCGAAATATTGCCACCAATATCTTGGAGTCTCCTTCCTAAACAAGGGAGCGTTAGTTTTGTCTGGTAGCAATTTTACACTACTTAATAATTCGTTCAAAGCCATAGCGTTATAAAGTAAATGTTTTCGACCAGACGAAAATACAGGAAACGCTGAAAAGGATTTCATCTTTCTCTCTTCGAACCATCGTCCCAACTTGAAAGTGATCGGTACCAAATTCCACCAGTCATTTTCGATATTAATGAATTTCTTGTGATAGTCGAAACGAAAATCTTCCAGAAATTCTGCAACTTCTCGGCTGTGGGCAACGTGACGTGGTACGAAGGCGAACAATTCGTCGTAAACTATCGTCTTCCATTCGTAGCGTTTTCGATCACACTCTTCCTTGTATTTTTCATAGAAATATCGGACAAGTCGATCGTAAAAATGGACCGTGATACAATTTTTCATATTAGTTTCGTGTTGCTTGACACACGACTTAATCAGGAACGATCGTAATCGGCCGTTGTATATTAATGTTTTGTCTGGCCGCACAGCGAAATATTCTTCGTCCAACGTAACGCGTTCTTTCCTCTGTCGTTTGCCCTGAAGATGGTAGTAGAAATCTTGTAGGTGACTGATGGAAAACTGTCCGATCGGAAATTCGTTTCGATGTAACAATTTCGTATAATAAAAACTGACGTAGAGCGATGCTTCGATGGTCAATTGAGAAATTTCCAAAACGTCATCCTCGATTCGCTGTCGTAACTCTGGATTTCGGCAAAACTTACGAAAACCGCGTTTTATCGTGAACGTCTCGGTACAAGTATTCACTGTGCTGAATCTATGTTTTTGCTTCAATATTCGATTTGCACATTTGGCCGAAGAAACGCGACTGTGATCTAATCCACCACATGTTTTGCACGGCATGTCGACTGGAACTGAATCGACATGTGTACCGCGGCCTTATTTATACGCTGGCGATTGGTGTGCGTTAACGTTTCGGTCGATTCTCGTTCCGAACGTATTTTGCATACATGAAATGAAATCGAACATGTCCACTAACGACCAAAAATTATCGACTAACGACTTCAACGATACATAGTTTTATTACACGTCGATAGAAAAGATAGAGTTGCCAACGTACCCGTTGTTCCTATTTCTGCACGCAATTCTCGTTCGAGAAATTAAATTGTGAAATTTTATACGCTCAACCCCCCCCCCCCCCTATATGAAAAATCGAAGATTACTCTAACGTAGTCGTTATGAGATGCGAATTTCAAAACTATGCATCGTCGTAGAAACAGATTCAGCGATCTTAGTGCGATAATTTCTGATCAGAAATAGTATTCGGAGACATCTATCGAAATGTAATGCAATTTCGTCAGAGTAACGTGAAGAGCGCCACCTATTAAAATGTAATGCGATCCCGTTGAGGTAATGTAAAAAGCGCCATCTTTTGAAATATAATACAATTCCGATGTGATAACTTGGTGAGCGCCACCTATCGAAATGTTATATCAATTTGTTACAGTAAGCAGATGAACGCCATCTGGCGGAGTTTTTTCAAACTTTCATCCAACACGTACAGTGTGAAACGTACCATAGATATACTATGTATTCTCAAGAAATTACTAAATCTGTAGATGGGGTGGGTTTAATTTTGCACAATCTAACCTCAATCGACTTCGCTCTCAGAACTCTGAATTGAATCTGATCAAAATTTTACCCCTTCTACCGTGATTTTCGTCAGAAATCAGTAGATTTTAGGATTTTTGTGACGTCAATTGACTCTAGTCCAATGAGAATCGAGTATTCACTCAGCTGACCCCAAATTAACTATATAATCAGCAAGCTTCTCGCCCGCGATCCTAAACCTCCTTGACCAGAGTAAGAACAACGTAGTAGTAAGAAGGAGCAGGCCGTCGCGGAGGTTATATATAATATATATATATATTATATATATAGGGGTGCAGGGGTGCTATGGGGGTACGTGGAGCCCCCTTGACTGTTTAAACTTGGCGTTAGCTTCTCGCGAGAACTGAAAGTTGCTTTCCACAATTTTCGTTGCCCCCGTGATACGTCACGTCTACGTCACGTGATGACGAGTCATAGCTGTAAATGTTTTTGCAGCTCGAAGAAATCCGCCGATGGATTTCGTTCCAACAAATTTTACTCGCGACGAAACTGTTTCTCGACAGAGCTAGTGCGCATGACGAGGAACTTGTAAGTTTGGAGATTCGTTCGACGAGAGATTCTAGGTGGACAAAGTTTGTTCATCAAAAAATATTTTACGATTCCATTTCTCGAACGAGATTCACGTTCCACGTTTTTACAGCTCGAAGAAATCCAACCGGTGAAAATTCGTTTCAACAAATTTCATTCGAGACAAAACTGTTTCTCGATGATGCTAGTACGCATGACGAGGAACTTATAAGTTTGGAGATTCGTTCGACGAGAAATTCTAGGCGGACAACGTTGGTTCATCAGAAAATATTTTACGATTTCATTTCTCGAACGAGATTCACGTTCGAAGATTTTACAGCTCGGAGAAATCCACCGGTGAGATTTCGTTTCAACAAATTTCATTCGAGACAAAACTGTTTCTCGATGATGCTAGTACGCATGACGAGGAACTTATAAGTTTGAAGATTCGTTCGACGAGAGATTCTACGCGGACAACGTTGGTTCATCAGAAAATAATTTACGATTTCATTTCTCGAACGAGATTCGCGTTCGAAGATTTTACAGCTCGAAGAAATCCACCGGTGAGATTTCGTTTCAACAAATTTCATTCGAGACAAAACTGTTTCATTCCTTGAACGAGAATTACGTTCAAAGTTTTGTAGCTCGAAGAAATCCACCGGTGAGATTTCGTTTCAACAACGAATCGTTCGACGATAGATTCCGAGTCGACAAAGTTTGTTCATATAAAATGTTTTACAATTCCATTCTCCGAACGAGAGAATCGTGGAAGTTGGTCGATGAACAATCCAGTCGATAAAATTTCTCTACGATAGAATGAATTTCATTTTCCGAGCACGACTTACGTTTTGAACGAAAGACGAAAAATTTACAATAAATATCACATTATATATTTTTCAAAAATAAAATAACTCAGTACATTTTTAACCATACATCGTAATTTTTTGCTTCTAGTCTCACAGGACTGTTGCTGGTCATGATGTCCGTGACCGGTGGCACTCCCACATCCTAACACATCGTGGAAATCGTCAAAAGAGAATTCACATATCCCCGCGAAATGATAATCGGTGGTAGTGTGGTTATAAGTCAATATCAGAGCATCGGATGGATGGTGGAATAATTCATATTGAACGATATATTTGAACTTTGTGCCTTTCAGTGTATACCACTCGACTTTTTTTGAACATTGCCGGTGATCCAACGTGAGAACTATCGTCGCCCTATCGTTATCCCACGTTTTATGTAAATATCCGTCGAAGAAATCCTTGCATGCATTCTCGTACCAATTCACGATGATCGGTAATGGCTCGGGGTCGGTGAGAATATTTTGGACAATCAGATTCGGTGAAACAGTCTTCTCTTCTATTTCCCAGGTGCCACAACGTAAATTTTTGATCATACCAGTAAATTGATCGTTTGTCATGGCCCACAGTTCTCCCAGCTCTCTGAATTTTGTAATAATTCTCCCAGTTGTTGAATTATACGGTGCGCCATTCAAATGAGTAGTTTGGTCTCCGCGTGTGCCAGCAAATTCGAAATATATTTTTTCCGAACAATATTTATAATA
Source organism: Endomychus coccineus (assembly GCA_958510875.1). NCBI lineage: Eukaryota > Metazoa > Arthropoda > Insecta > Coleoptera > Endomychidae > Endomychus > Endomychus coccineus. The sequence goes on from CAUEHT010000082.1 coordinate 102,692, forward strand.
TTCGCAATCGATGAAAAAAATTCTGTCAATCAATGTATTGCATAGCCTCATTGTATCGATGTATACTTTTTCTTCCGGGTCGTTGTAGCATTCCTCAATGGCGGTTACCGGTTCTTCTATTTCTTCCGTCAAACGATCCTCCTTGTTTTGCACGTATATTCCCAACAAACTGTTTAGGGTTGTTATTTCATTTCCGATGGTATTTACTGTTATCTCGTTCACGATCGGGGATTCAGAGTCGGTCGATAATTGTCCTTTATCGTCGATGTTGCGTTCGCTGTCGTGGGATTCATCACTTGGTTCTGCTCCATTTTCCGATGATGCTGCTTCGAACCATTCGTCGCCTTCGTAATCGTTGTCGTCGTTAACGCTACTTGTATCAGATTTGATATTAACATCTTGTTGTGGACCTGGGAAATCTTCCTCCATCGGTGAATATTCGTTGTCGTTTATTAATTTTGGATATCGGTTGATATTGTTCGAAAATTGATTCAATTTTCCCAATATCCACAGGATGAACTTGTTTGCACGTTTCATGATGTTGGACTGACTGAATGTTCGCACGGAACGCGTTATTTTATACCTTTCGATTTGCTAATGTGCATTATATTTTCAAACGAATATTTTATTAAAATGTGAATACAACACTATATCGGTTTGTTATTTGGTTCCGTCGCCTATCGCGTTATCGATGTAGTCGTACATTGAGCAATAATGATCGATTTCGTTCTTGCATTTCATAATTTGTGAACCATGTTATATAAGCCTTACGATGTCAACGGAAGAAACAGTATCGTCGCAACTTTCACGTGTTTCACATCGCTAGATTTCAATAGCTGTAATAATAATAATAATAATAATAATAACAATTGGTTCTGTTCGCGCCATAAGAAGTCGTTCAAAGTTATTGAGAAAATATTTTCAACGTTGTTGTTATATCGAATATATTATCCCCAGCAATGGCCGGAGATGGTTGTTACCAAAATGTAGGAGCGAAGATGGCCGAAGCTAATCGTTATCAGAATATCGGAGTGCCATCGATGCCGTCCGAATATGCCAATTTCGATGGCACACTAACGACGGGGAATCGAACGATTGCCGATGTTGGTCCATATCAGAATGTCGGAGTGCTACCAGTGTCGCTTGCTGCTCGTTTAAACTCTACACCGAAAACAAATCGAATCGATACAAAGCCAGCAGGCGATGTCGTTACTGTCGCTAGTTATATGCTCATGAATAGCAGGTCGGCATTAGGAGAGATCCCTGGTAAGGACGAAAAAGATCATATATACGAAAGTATGGATGATATACCGCGAACGGGAGTATGTTCAAATACATCATCGCAAGAAAGAAAACATCTATTGTCCAGTATTAGCAGTGATTCGGAACATCGTTCGGTAACTATTGAAAATGACGATAATTTGGTCGAATCGTCGCAGGTACAGTGTCGTTGTAATCGAGATAATGACCTCCCGTCGTCGTCGTCGTTTTCTTTTTCTTCGTTGTGGGGATCGAAGCAATCATCACCGTCCGATAATTTCGAACTAACGAAAAATATTCCCAATACGGCAGTACCGAGATACGAAAGGGGTCCTTTCATAGTTGGAAAACCGGTAGTGGTGAACAGATCGTTATCGTGTCGTGGTCGGTCCAGTATATTACTGATGATCGTAATAATCGGACTTATTTCGGCACTGTGTTCGTGGGCTTCCATATACTTCATATTGAAGTCTTCGGATTCTTCGGAGTCGTGCAAAAATCTATCTCGCTTGCACGATTATGAGTGGTCCTATATCACATTGCTCGTGTCGTCGGCATTTGTAGTCAATTTGACTGAAAAAATTGGCGGCTATGTGGAAGTCTTACACGATGGCCGCATAAGATTGAACGAAACGCGATTTTTATTCTATTACACGGTAATGACCAATATGGATTATTACAATTACGTCTCGTCCGAATGTCTTGAACGATATGTATTATCTGAATTCGATGACCGCGATATGTCTAACGAAAAAATCGAAATTGAATATTCTAGAAGAATGTGTAAGTTTGTGGATAGTCTCAATAAAGATATCCTTGTTCATCGCGATTATGAAAATATTCAATATTCTTTCGATCAGCATGTACAATTTTCCGATCTCGTCGACATCGTTCAGTGCTACGTTAGAGCTGTCGAAAATTTGGTCCATCGAAAATATGTGCGTCGACGTAGTTTGAGCGAACGACTTGGTTTCGAAAAAATTGCTTTATATAATGTTATTATCCTTACTGTAGATTTTTTCGACAATATATGTGATTTATAGCTGATTTGTTTTTTTTTTCGTTGTCGTAAATGTTGTAACACATTCAGGGATTATAGTGTGATTTCTACGGATACCCGAGTTACAACATGCAAATAACATAAGATTATACACTTTAGCCAGCTACATACCCTAGCCGCGACTGGCGAGTTTCGCACCGTCTATTCTATAGAATAGACAGATTATACACATTAGCCGTGTCATATATACATATATTTGTATCGTTTGAAGATGACACGCTAGTGGCGAAACTATAGTCACGATTTGTTTCTATAATATATGTGATAAAAAAAATAGTACAAGTGTTTTATCTTATTATAACGATATGATAAATTATCACAAAATGATGGCTTCCACCATTGAATCATTAGCACTATATTAGGCAATACATAATTTAACGTCATACGATACAGTTCTCGGCCGTGCACACTGTTCTATCACCAATCATTTGCTACAAATTATGCAAATAATCCGCAAATAATGCTACAAAAAAAATACAATGTATTTTTCACACACATGGACTTGTTTCATTTACTAAATAAATAAATAAGTAAATTAAACTAATTGAGAATGTTCAGCGGAATTATCTTGATTACTTTTCGTTTAGAACGTATAGAATGCATCCTAAAAGAGTGTTTAATCAATGAAATAATTTCCATGAATTGCTCTAATCCAATATTGATTCAAACTCGTCTCGTGGAAAAGCACATGTTGGATAATAATAATAAATCTTATCTGGATTACTTGCATAGTTGCATTTGCAGTTCGTTACACAACACTTGATACTGATATGACATGATACAAATTTCCTCGATCGAAGATCAAGATATCGCCAAGAAAGCTGATAAAACCTTCCTATCGATAAAACGAACTATTTACAACATCAAAATGTAGACGACCACTAGGAACCTAACAAACAACACGTGGGATTCTTATTACTTTGGTGTAGATTGGTCATTATATCGTTATTTTTCATGAATAGTAGTTTTTTGCCGGTATATCTTATTAC